>JAQIWN010003481.1:0-13045 GCA_034699025.1 Entomobrya cf. arborea Gr-Col-00668
TCTTTTCTTGCTTTATTAAAAACTAGATAGTTTTTACTACGTAAACTACATTAGACTGACATGTTTAACTTTATTAAAAGAGCCTTAGACAACCATGAAGTTTTGATGGCTTTCCAGTTTCGGAAGCTTTTCTGTGAAATTTGAATTTGTGCATGTAGGACATTCCGTATTGAAATTTGGTGAGCATGTAGGATATGTCAGATATTTTTCTGATGAGCATGTAGGATGTTCCGTGTGCAACCCGTCGATATGTATGTCACTTGTACTGTTGTTTCATGCGATCTCCTGTAGTTTCGCACAATCCTCGTTTCCCACAATCCCCGATTCCCACAATTTCCGTGCGAAAGCTTTCTCGTGGAACGCGAAAGTGTCTCAAAAACCTTGATTTTAAAGTACTTTTAAACCTAACTTAACCTCACCTAAATAAAGTTAATAAAATTATATTTTTATGCAAAAGCATAAAAAATAAATCGTGCAAATGTAGGATTCTCTGATACTTTCGCATTGAATACACACCAAATTCGATGCGAAAGTTTTCTCTTGAAAATTGTGTGGGACGAGGATTGGGCAAAACGGCGGGACCCGGTTTTATGCAGCAGAATCAAGTTTCATGATTATTTTGGAATGGGACTGAAAAATTATTGTGCCCTATTAAAAATATCATATATTTTGCGCATATTACATTACGTTTACCACACAAACATATATTGTATATGTGCTGCTTTTCTTCTAAGGAAATCAATTATAAATTGTGTTCTACCAATAACAAACAAACTCCCTTCTCAAGCTCAGTACCACCAACACCTACGAATATAGGTTGCTCCTCACTGTGAACAAGATTTCGATATGCCTGCATATCTAAAATAAGTACCCGAATGAGAATAAAAGAATATTTAACATTGCAAACCAACTTAATTTGTCTCCCCAATATTTTAATAATTTTAAGACACAATTTTTCGGGTTGATACACATAAAATCGGATAATAATATACATATAAAATGCCAAATCATTTACTGGAACTAATGATTTGGCTTATTTAAATTTGTGCTTTAAATTTGAAGGTGAAGTCAAGTTTGTTTGATGGGGAAAAATTACATTTAACATTTCAAATTTTCATAAATTTTGAGCTCATATAAATTAATTTTGTGTAGATTCTTTATTCTATGTATGTATGTTATGCATACATAAAAAGCATTCTTAAAATAAATGTTTTTGCGTATAGAATGTTTCAAAGTTTAACACCTAAACTTTGCCGAGGCTTCTTACGACGGAATTTTAATTACTAGTAAACGGGTATTTTTCAAGTAGTCCTACCAAGCACGTGGGAATTAATTATTGATAGTAGTTTCGCTGATGTTAAAATAAGGCTTTTAGTCATTAGAATTTAAGTTAGCCATCTACAAGTATGTAGTACCTTAAAGAGAGTTACAAAGCTCTTTCGTAAAAGCATTAATATAATTGGTCGGTGGACCTTTACTTGATCCACTAGCGCACTCATAGTTCCGCAGAAAACTCGTCAGTGCTAACATATCCTTAAGGAAACATTCACGACTCACTTGATGCCGTTAAGATTTCGAAATTTTCAAGCCAATAAGGACATTTTTCCAATGTTCTAGACAAAGAATCATCTAAAGTGGGAGTAAATTTTGTTACAAGATAAAGTTTAGTAATTTTTAAACCTTTCACATACTTGAAACTATTCATTAAAGTTAATATTGCAATATATTTGTGAAACAGGAGTATAATATACAAAAGTATTTTCAGATATATCCGGTCAAATTTGATAACGCTTATCTCGAAGACGACCTTCTCAATTACGCTGATTTGCATATTTTCTTGTAGATACAGAATGAGGCTTTTGACGCATTATTGGTTGCTTTTAATAGGATTCATCGCTGTTCAGAGTCAGAGTTGGCTTAAAATTAGCTTAAAATAAATGTTGATCTGGTATTTAAACATTTTTCTATAATTTGTGGCATCAACTATTTGGTTGTTGCAATCTTTCACCAGTTAACCGATCTAAACCAGTCCAACTTGTAAGTGCAACTGATTCGAGACATGCGGCTGATTCAAGAGCTGTCAAGGAAAAGATACATGACTCTTGTTGGGAGAAGTAGCAAAAAGATCTACATAACTAACATGTCGGTGTAAAGAATCTTAGATTTCATGTTGGTGCTTTCATTTTACTGTGCAAGGTGTATTTCAAAATGTATCACTGTCTCAGATAAAGTTTTCAGTACAAGAAAAACCTATTCCAAAAAACTCCGACCTATTCCAAATGAGCACAGAGTTTTTTAAAAGGTGAACTTTGAATAAAAATGGAAGATACATTCTTTGTCAAAAAAAGAACAAAGAAACAGTTGCTACATCAGTTCTCGGCTGGTTTAAAGCTTCTGTTTTAAGTCACTACTGGGAAAACTGAAAAAAGTGCAAATTCATGGTTTCGACATCGAGTCCCTGCATTCTAATCTAAGCGTTAGGGGAGGTTATGTAGAAAAATTAATTGATGATGTTATGTCGTTTCAAAACGAGAGAGAAATAAAGTTGATCGGATACATTTGAAATTTACCTTCGTACTTTTACAATAGATTTGGCAATACTTTAAGAACATTAAACACTAAATTAGTAACATGGAAACTTTCAAAAAATATGTTTTATTGCAGACTTTGCTTACACTTTTTCACCAAGCTAATTTTGTTACTGCTGAAAGTGGCAGAACACGTACATTTAAGTACACTCTTACAACAAAGTTTCCAATGGCCATGTCTGTATCAGATCCGATTTTAAGTAAAGCAAAAATTTATCGAATGGGTCCTTGGGAACCATACTCCATGGAAGATTACTTATCAGATTTGAGAGATAATGAATCGAAGCCTAAGTTAAAAAGCATTCCTAAAACGGTGATCAACTTGTTTCAAATTCTCAGGCATTTCATGAACGACAATTGTCTCATTGTAATAAACAACTTTGAAGGTGCCGATATCAGTCCAACAATTATGTATCCTGTCATTTTAAGGCAAATGGACGTGATGATTGGTAATGTAGACTATATTGACCCAAATGATAATCATGCCAAAAACATAGCGAAGCTAATTTGGATTCCAAAAGGAATGGTTTCAAAGTTTAATGGAAATTTTACCCAAGATTGGCCAAAGGAAACCTTTTACTCAAGTTTTCCATTTCCCTGCTCCATATTTCAAACAGTTTACTCAATTTGGCCAACAGATATTAGAAGCTATAGTTGCATCAGCCAAAATTTCCCCAAGTTTCTTGTTTCATCAAGGCCTGTTCAGTGCGAAATCAAAGTAGATTTATTTATGCCAGATAATCTAATCCGTCTTGGAATGAGAACCGAAATTTTCCCTAGATTCATACCTGCACGTTTAAGAGTCGTTCCAAGTTTAAGGCCGCCAATTCACATTCTAGTTACTACAAACGAAAGTGCACCTGAACACAAATGGGTCACATTAGCTGCATGGATTCTTGCAGGGTTCTGGCCATCTTATTTAGAAGAACATATAACGAATGACGTAAAAATAACTGGTTACGTTAACTGCAATGTCAAACCTAAGAATCTGGACATAAATTTAAAATGTGCTGTAAAAGAAATGATCGTAATTTATCCTTGTCCATTCTGTAGAAAGTTTATAAATATTTATGCGTTGACCCTAGAACAACTTTCATTTAACAGCATTGAAGTTTTAGAAAGGTCTCAAAAATTTGTAGCTGTCCCAACATCCAATGGTTATGATAGCAGTAGCTTAGAAGGTAAGCATGTCGACTTAAAAATGTATATTTCGCACTATCTCATAAAGAAACCTGATTTACTAAGATTGTCTCTTAAGAATCTAAAAAATCTAAATTTCAAGTTTTCCGATAAGTTGCAAATGCTCGGGTACGGCTATGCATCAATTTTTTCTTGCTTTGTGGGTAACATCACAAACACCTATGAACAATCTTTGGATGAATATTTAGTATTAAATCTAATCAGGGCGATGTTTATTCGTGATGAAATTGATAACTTTAATAGTGCAATTAGAGTGAAAAATGTATTGGGAAATCTTCATTTTGTCGTTTGTGGCTCACGTGGGATCGAACCATTTCCATTTCAACAATTTATATCAGTTTTTCGATGGGAAATTTGGAGCTCATTGCTCAGTTCCATTATTCTTTTATCTTTTGCAACGGTTAAATTGTACGCAAATAGCACAAGGTCTATTTCCATGCTAAGCGGTATTTTGACCACAGTTAAAGTTTTGTTGGAACAAGGAGACCCCTTTCCACCTAATTTTGACAAAAGTAAAGCAATGAGGTTTCTGATGAGTGGAATACTTCTGACGGGTGTGGTTATCAGCAATGCATTCAAAAGTGAAAACGTATATAAAATTGTATTACCTCGGTTTCAAATCTCTTATAATGATATCGATGACCTTATTGATGACAATGTTACGCTTTATACTAGAGTCACACATTTAAGTGATGCCTTTGCATCTGGAATTTGTTACTTAAATTCTATCTCACAACATGACTTCACGATGTGTCATAACGACCCAACTGGTAGGAAGGCTATTGTAGATGGAAATACTGAACAATTTAAGTCTTTGGACCTTTTATCGAAAAATTATAGTCAAATGCATCCAAAGGTAATTCTTACAATTAACAATGTTTGGCAAAATATAGATGGGTTGATAAAAATAAACCCAAATAAAAAACCCTTCTATCACGTTTTATATCGAAATACATTGTGGGATTTTATAGTTGCTAAACAAGAAGAAGTGATAGAAAGTGATTTACAAAACTGCAAAAGAATCGCATGGATGTTGCCAAATTATTTGGCCCAAATTTTTTACCGATCGCTTAAAAAGTCCGGAAAACACACTGATGTTAGTGTTGTCTCCTATTCATCCCCGGAGATTTCCTTGTGGTACGTTAATTCATATGTGCCGTCATCTTTACTTTTGTCATTTTCTTTAATTCCTCAAACTGGTTTGCTTGAATGGTGGCCTAAGTTTATAAATAGGTCAGACTTGTTAGACAACGACAATATTTCTCCCACAAAGCCAAATATGTCGGGTAACATTCTTGTAATCTTCGTATTTTTGGGTGGTGGCATTGCTGTAGCAACAGCCTGCTTGGTTTTAGAAAAGTGGAGAATTATGTTGAATTGTGCAAGTGTAGGATGCAAATGGTTTTTTAGAAAATTAAGAAACGTTACACTTTGGTACAAAAATATCAGGCATCAAATTAGTCGTTAGTTTATAATTTTGTAATTTTGAAATATAACTTACTGATATAATATTACTGCATTAGTCTGAAATTTTAAAATAAGTTGGTTAACTTTTTGTTGAATAAATAGTTGAATGATGATTGTTCGTTATTTACAATGTTTTTTGTGTATTCAATTTGAAACATGATGTTGTTTTATCACCATAACTTGTTTTATTGACTAAAAAATAACACTGTCTACCTAAAAGCATGTAACAATTAATTGTCCGTTACCGTATACCGTTTCGCTAATTTGAACCAAAACCACTCGGGCGCTTTCATTTGACCTTATAAAATTGCATACTAAGCTTAATGTCAATCATTTGAGCAATTTAGAAACGAAAAAAGCTCCAAACGGACAGATAGACAAACGGAATTTTTCGCTCCCACCACCGATTCATGTAAAGTTTTAGCCTAAAACTTAATGAACAAAATAACAGGTCGGCACAGTATAGTGTACATTTATATAATGAGTTGTTAGTTGTTCCTGATTTTTTAAACAAATTGTCCATCTTGTTACAGGATTTATTCAAAAAAATAGGAGCACGACTTATTATTTAAATGATACATGTCTTCATTTTTTCAGGACAGTGTTTTAACTCTTATAAGGTTGACATTTTAACACATTCAGTACTTCCTATATGCTGTGTGCCAAGTCATTGTCCCATTTTGATAGAACATTCCAGCATTATAACGTTTTGAACCTTTGAAATACGGCTACAAATCTAAACATTTTCTCATTTTTTAACTAATTTTTAAAAATAACGCAATATAAGTGGCCTTTTGATCTTTATTGTACTTCAAAATGGAAAACCTCATCTTGCACTATAAAAATATACTAATAGAATAAAATCGATATCTTCATTTTCATAAGAGCATTTCCTTCAACTAACTGCGAGCAGTTAAATCAATAAGCTAGGGTTTTAATAAACTACTCATTTTCTTTTGATAAAGCTTATTTTACTAGGCCATTTTAAAACATTGGGAAGTAAACTGCAAACATAGAAGTACCTGACTTTTGTAAGGCAACAAATTAAAAAACGAGTTACACTGATATAGTTATTATATGTAATCCAAAGCCACGTTTGAAACTTTTATAACTCTACCCCGGAAAACCAAGTTTCTACTTTCGCAATAGTCTCAAGTAAGTTATCTAAAGGCACAGAACAAACCCACAAAAAACCGTTATGCATATTACAAGGAATCTATTTCGCAATATTTTATACATATAATACGCTTTAATTCTTTCTTTAAATAACCAGTATTAAATCAGGCACTGAAGGTTTCCACGTAAAATTTAAAAGTCATTTCAAGGACATTTCTTAGTCATTCGACTGATCTATAAAACAAAAATTAATTTCTGAGAAAAAATTCATCATTTGTCATATCGAAACGCATATTTTTTGCTAAATATTTGAATGATCATGATTGCTTCAATTGGTATTTTCACAAGTTTAATTGACAAGTTGATATTTGAAACATTAAATATACTTAATCGACATAATTAAAATATATTTGGAGGATACAAACTTTCTGATAACATTCAATCAAAATTTCAATTTTTTCGCTACTTTTCCAGTTTGGCATTCAAAATTTTCAAAAAAGTATTGGATAAGGTACTACTTAAAGGACTTGGGCCTTTGTAGTATATTTTCAGAACATTGTTTGAACACTCGTAGGTCAATAGTCAACTCATACTTTACTTCCTGTTGGTTGTAATGCAACTTGTGCTAAATCAATGATAGAACAAGCCAAATATAAAAACTCTCTTTATTTTGTATCTATATTTATATTTGACGGTTTGAGTGCTACAGTATGTCAGGTTACGTAACGATAGTTTATCTTTATGTTGATAGGGAATTTTTGTCAGTCCATCGCAATTAATTATGAACATTTAATTTTGCTATGCAGAAACCTTCATACATTCGTTTTAAGTATTGGTTTATTTCTTGAAAATGGACCTAGTAACGATAATCTGACATATTATAGCACTCGACTCATCATTTGGTTATAAATCTAAACCAAAATATCTATTTAAATAGTTTTCTAAGTCTCAGAATTAAATTTGCAATATATTTTAAAAATGGAAAGCCACGTCTCACGCGATAAAAATATTTTAATAAAATACAACCGATATCCTCATTTCATAGGCGCTTTTCCCCCATTTTACTCTAAAGAATTAAATCAATTCGTTCTACCAAAACCTGGAGTAAGGCTATATATTTTACCGATGGTATTCTTAATAATTTTCATCGACAATGCCTATCTTTGGATCAAAGTATTTCCCACAATAAGCTCTCAAGTTGTCGAACCACAAGAATTTATAAATTTCTACAATCACGTTATTTCACGATCTCTTGGATGTATATTAGGTTGGGTATTTTATTTCCAAATGCACGAACTAATGCAGTTAACGAACGTTATATTTCAAATGGAAAAACAGTTTGAAGGTAAGTTTATTCATTTTATTTTAAAGCTTTATTAATTAAAAACATCGTTAAATTTATACTTTGTATTGAACGTTTATATTTTTTTAGGGACACACAAAGTCGAAACCAGTCTTCAGCGGAAAGCAAGAAATCGTCAAATAATTGTTACATTAGGCTACATTTTCGTCCATATTCAACCTATATTTCCAACCATTCTTTTTGTAAAGGACCAATTAAACGTGCGCTATTGGCCTAGTAGATTTATAAATTTATTTCCTGAGACCACTTGTACAATTTATATTGTATCTATTATACTCGGAGGCTTTTTGGACATTATTTTTTCAATATTTGTTGTTCTCCCTGTTGCATTTATTGTGGCTATGCTAATTATTTTTTTTGCAAAATTAAAATTATGGTTGGAAATCACATTGTCAAATATTCACATTTGGGGTCCATCAAAGATTTCCTTGCAAAAATATCAGGTAATTGAACTGATCAATCGTTACGGTTTTAGTTGCTTGTCCGCTGTAATTCTTCCAGTGCTTTATACATTTTCCCACATTTTTACAACGGCCATATTTACTGCAATTGCTAAAAGTGGATTGGAAAGGAGTTTGGAAATGCAACTTAATTTTTTGGGTACTCTGTTTATAATTGTTGTAACTATAAACGCACTTATAAAAGGTGCAGGAGAAATAGTCACTAAATCTCAACGGGTAAAACAAGAATTTAAGAAGAAAGTTCATGAAAAGTATATTCGAAAGAGTTTATTGGCTTGCAGGGATATTCGTATTTACTTTAGTTCCGTGTTTTATCTGGAAAAGGGTACTTTTACTGTATTTATGAATTCCGTGCTTGATAGCACTATAACGTTTGTTTTGGCTACTTAATGTGGATCTAAAAACCAATACATTTTGTATAGGTGTATGTGATTTTGAAACAATAAATATCCTGGTAACAAAAATTATCCTGGTAAGACTATTTTTTCATTCCATTTGTTTGCGTTTCATACAATTAGTTTAAATATTTAAAAAAACTTCGACATGTTCTTGAATAGTAAAATAGAGAAAAAGATTACTGACTTTGATTAATCAACGACAAAACTTAGGAAACATATTTGTTTTGCATTTTTTCATTCTATCATGGCTTAGAAGGATGTATAAACTTTATGGCAATCGTGTTAAATATACTTTGTTCATGTATTCACAAAAGTGGCATTAATTTTTATGCATCCGTAATGCACTTAAATATTAAATTTTATTACATACATACCTACATATTACATTGTGTTGTATCATTTTTGCAAAAATGGCAATGAAATGCCTCTTATTAATTTCAGTTTTATTGTTTTCTGATAAAACTTCTTAGTTTTGAAAACATTTCTGCGTTATATAAACATTTAATTAAGAAATATCCAGATTTGAAACAAGTAAAAGTCCTTTTACCAGTATCTGGAATAGAAGCTTTAATCTCCTTATGATTACGACTTTGACTATTTTGATCGATGCGCAAAATTTTGGATTCAAAGAAATGGGTTTTAAGCATTGCAAGAGATTTCAAGAAATCACGACAAACCTTACGCAGCACGATAACAAACACTGTCAACGCCAGCAAAATACCAGTCAGTGGTATCGTAAAAAGATCATATAAATCGTTTTGCCTTTCATTGTCTTGCGATAAAGCACTGTTTTTAACCCTCTTATCTCTTTGCCTAGCTTCTTCAGCTGTTGCTTTAAAAAGTTATGGACCACCTAAGGAACGTTTGCCACGAAATTTGAATTCCACTTTCAAAGTTTCCGATCACTGGTAACCAAAGGTACAAGTTTTGTATGGTATAATATCGGTGTTGGCCCGGGACATATATCTATTTTAATCAATTTCCACATATTAGTAAGATCTAGTCTATCAAGAAAGTTAATCGTAGTATTTACCGGGAAAAAATGCGAAACTACCAATGGATGTATCAAATGTGTTATCTCATCCGCAACTGTAACATCTGTGTCTCTTATTATTTTTAGAACAGTTTCTATGTTTCGATGTTTGAATTGAAACAAATGTTGTATTCATTGATAAAATAATGTGCCTTGAAGTTTATATTCAGGGTAAAAGTTGACGCCAATTTAGTATTGCTAATATAGACGAAAATATCATCTGAATTTACAAAAATCTATTGCCCTAATTCTTTCTAATTTGTAAGGATCGCATGGATCACAATATGGATAAAACAAAACTTTTCTCGGCCTAATCGGGTGGAATAGAATACTAGTATAATTTCTAACATATTAATTTTAAATGTCAAATAGAGTACAGTCGAAATCCACTTTTTTCGATCATCGTATTCAAGACAGCTTGAACCAATGTTCCCGTGACAAACTAAAAGGGATACTTTAGGTCGTGAGATCCAAACAAAACAAAAGATTGCAAATGTATAATGGATTTCATCGTACAACCAAAATGGGTATTTTAATATGAGGTCGATGTTATTATGAACGTAGTAATATTCATATTTTGCTTTATTTAGATTTGGTGGATTATAATATATATTTACTTGACATTTCGTGATTTTGATGGACTGACGGTAAAGGTTGCTTTGAAGTAGGTCCACATATGCTTTGCTTTATTTTGCGTAAAACGCACTTTTACTGGTTAGATTGTCGTTGTATATTATTGTCCCAAACTTCAAAACACTTTTTCGTTCTACCTTTCATTCTCTGCATATATATGTCTATGTACCAGTCCTCGGGATTTGGCGGATTAGTTAAATTTTTCAGCTCGATGGGATATATATAGCCATAAAGATAGATCATTTAATTGCGCATCTAATGGTTTGCAGGTTGTTTGGTAAGTACTGCACATATTGTGCTGGTAGCACTTTCAGAAAACATCTAAAAAAAGTACTGTTCAAAAAGTATTGCAAAGTTTGTAATTTTCATTAATAAAAATACAATATCGACCAAAATATGGCTGTTTTGCGGCAAGGAAGTTCAATCAAGTTGTTTTAACTCTAAACTGACATTTAGTTTTTAAAAAACTTGCACAGTGTGGTTGTGAGCATGCGTATTTTGATTTGAGGGCCGTAAGTGGTAAAATTGTTGCACAATTTGGACTACGTAGAGCCGTGTTATAAAAAATATTTATTCTATCTGCGCTAGAATACTTCATTAAAAAATATAGCTTGTTTAAAGTAACATTTGACTTATTACTAGTAATTTATTAAAGACACTAAAATGATGTAATGCAACAAATTTTAACTGATGTAGTATGTCTGAAACCTTCCAGCAAAGGTTACTGTTATAAGGAACAATTTGACATATCTTATCAAAATCAAAATAAGTGCAGCTTCAATTAATTTAACTGTAACACTTGTTTGATTTTTGTTCTAGCTATTTTGTATAGCTGTCAAATTCAATACTAACATGACTAGTAAGCTAAAATAGTCCTTAGAATTGGAAACTTTCAACTGAATAAGATTACTTAAAAATCTAAGGAATGACATAACTCATGTACAAGTTTACCTAGCTAACCGTTGGTTCTTTTGTGGTCATAAGTCCTCATAAATTGATTAATTAACCTCATATGATGAAGACTTAAGCTTATATCCTAGTATGGTTTAAAAATATTGTTCATAAATACAAATAAAGCCCCGACGAATCATGGCTAAATTTGTCTTTTGATTATTTTCCTCGCGTCTACGTGAATAAAATGACTAGTAATAATTCATGTGTTACTTAAAACAAGGCATATTCTTTAATAAAGTATTCTAACGCTGATAGAATAAATATTTTTTCATAAGGCGACCCTGCATAGTCAAAATTGTACAAAAAGTTTACCACTTATTGCCCTTAAAGCAAAATGTGCATGCGCCAACGACACTGTGCAAGTATGTTTAAAACTAAATGTCATTTTGGAGTTCAAACAACTTGATTTAACTTGGTTCGCGCAAAACAGATATATTTTGGTCTATATTGTATTTTTATTACTGAAAATTACAAACTTTGCAATACTTTTTGAACACTACGTTTTTGAGTTTTTTTTCTGAAAGTGCTACGAGCACGGTGTTAGCAACACTTAGCAAACAACCTGCAAACCATTAGATGTGCAATTAAATGATCTACCTTTATGTGAAAACCGCATCCCAAAATTCCGGCAACTTTGAAAGTTATGGCGATTTTAACTTTCTTGCAATACTTTATGAACAAACTGTCTATTATAATTTCTAGAATTAAAGTAGGATAAAACAAAGTACTAAAATATTTAAAATAACAAAGGTTCTTTTACCCTTCTTTGGTTGATCGCAAGACTTCCAAATTTCACAATCTTTAGGAAATGGAATGAAATACAAAAAAATATGTTTTTACAAGTCGTTCTTTCTCTATTTTTTAAGTTTTAAGTCCGCAGCAGATATTCTCATACTATTTTGTAGTGAAATAGAAATATAAATGAAGTGGACACAATTTTGTTGTCTTTTAAGGATATATAGTTCAACTTCGTTACTTGTCATTCATTTGCTCAAAAACAATTTTTCTTAAAATTAAGTTTAGTTGGAAACCAGTGCCGTGGCCGGACTCACGAAACTCCCCGATCAGCAATATAACCATTTTAGTGCAGCGAGCGGATAATTGAATGAAACCCGTTACTTTACGTTATCAATAGGTGTAATGCGATCCATCAAATACAAACTACTCCACATTGTTTAAATTTGTATTTTTTGGGTGCAGGCGGTCATGTAGGTGCACGCGGTCATTTGGGTGCAGGCGGTCATGTAGGTGCACGCGGTCATTTGGGTGCAGACGGTCACGTGGGAGCAGGCTGTCATGTGTGTGCAGGCGGTCATGAGGGTGCAGGCAGTCATGTGGGTGCAGGCAGTCATTTGGGTGCAGGCAGTCATTTGGGTGCAGTCGGTCATGTGGGTCCAGGCGGTCATGTGGGTCCAGGCGGTCATGTGTGTGCAGGCAGTCATGTGCGTGCAGGCGGTCGTGTGGTTACAGGCGGTCATTTGGATGCTGCAGACTGTAATTTGGGTACAGGTGGTCATGTGGGTGCAGACCGTCATTTGGGTGCAGGCAGTCATGTGGGTGCAGACGGTCATGTGGGTACAGACCGTCATGTAGATACAGGCGGTCATTTGGGTGCAGGCGGTCATGTGATTGCAGGCGGTCATGTGATTGCAGACGGTCATGTGATTGCAGACGGTCATTTGAGCGCAGGCGGTCATTTGAGCGCAGGCGGTCATTTGAGCGCAGGCGGTCATTTGAGTGCAGGCGGTCATTTGAGTGCAGGCGGTCATTTGGGTGCAGGCGGTCATTTGGGTGCAGGCGGTCATTTGGGTGCAGGCGGTCATTTGGGTGCA
>JAQIWN010003482.1:0-13040 GCA_034699025.1 Entomobrya cf. arborea Gr-Col-00668
ATCATCAGAGTAGCTCTCATTAAAAGCTTGGTCCTTCTGTTCTAAATTTACACAAATCATTATCCACATTCCCAACAAAGATAAAGTAACACATGTACTAGCATGCATGTTCAGATTATAAAACTTTTATATGCATAGTTTACATTTTACATATATAATAATATATACTGTTAATGTTTTCTGAAAAATCTGTCCTAAATTCAAATTTTAATATTTTCGTTTACTCAGCCTGATTTGGCTTGAATGGAAAATATTTTTGTTTGGACAGCTCCCATCGCGTCGTGTCTCCAACAAACATGTAAATAACGTAATATAATTGTAAACTGAATTATTTTCTTGCCGTTGAATTTAATTCCTTATCTTTTGGCAACAAGATGAATGCAAAATCTTTTCTCATTTTTCGTAAGCTTTTTTAATGTTTTCACCAACCAAGTCAAGTGGATTGTCAACAAATATAAACTCTTCATTTTTAAACTTCTAGCAGCTACATTCGATGCTGAGATAATAAATTCAAATTCATTTTTTTGGCTGCTGGAATTGTTCTTTTTAAGAATAAGTCATTGGATCATGAATAAATGATGAAAGAACGAATTGCAACATGAATTCCTAGACTCCATACATGCTCAAAAAATTAAGTTAAGTCGTAGACGTGGGATAAGAAAGTTTTGAAAAAATATCGACGTTGTTTGAGCGAAGAATCAGAAACTTAACAAGACAAACTGTAAATTTAAAATTGTCTTTAGTTTCAGAACGAAAACCCCATAAATGATTACCATCACCAATGTTCGAACGCGCATGCAAAAGACAGACAGACTTTTTCCCTATCATCTCCATAGAACATATGAAGTTTTATCCTAAAACTTAATAAAGTGTCACACTTTTTGCTTGTGTTTTTGTGAAATTGTGTTTTGATGGGATATTTATTTAACGCATAATCATGCGAGGAAGTTCAAATTTGAAAGAACGTTCTAAAACACGAAATTCGTAATAATCACAATTAGAGCGTACTTCCTCGCATTCCCAAAAAATAACTTTTAACTTTCAAAAAGTATAGTTTCACTAACGGAGAAGAAAAACATGAAAGTTGTATCATCAAAAACAGCGAAGCGTTTCAACTCAAGTTTTTCGTATGAAATGATATTAGTCGTATGAAAAACGAGATAATAAATTTCTTGATATTTTACTTCTAAAGTAAGTATTTTTACATACATAATTTTTTGAGCATGTTTGTTTGCCTGTCTAACAAGTTTGTTTTTGCTTACAACGACTTATGGAACGAAAGTTTATAATAAGTGTACTCAAACGTGCTCCAAAAGGAAGTACTGATTTCTACCATTTTATACTAAGTGATTCAGTAGCAAGTTTAATCCGTTCAATAGTACTTCACAAGCTAATCTGTTGGATTACGTCAAATTTTTGAGCTACTGTAAAATTGTTTGTGACACCAATGCCAAACATCATGCCATGTGTCACCACCACCAGTGTCGAGACACCCTATACCACCGCAATTAGAATATGAACAAGTTTTTGATACGAATTGATCTTCCCTCATTAAAAATTAGCTTGACACTTGATAGCTAGACATAAACAATTAGGTTGATACTTTATAGATATCCTAATAATTGCGTGTGCTATGCCATGGTGCTAGCTATATTTTGATGAGAATAACTATGGCATTGACAGAATTTATTATTCATCCTTAGCATCATCAACCCTATCCACCTTTTTAATAATTGTTACGCATGCTCAGCGTCAAGGAATTTGATTGATGGGATGTAATGCAGAATAAAACAATCAACAGTAGTTGGATGACGCATTATACAATTCTATATTCAGATTGCATACAGTATAGCCAAACTTATAATTTTACAATAAGGCAAGACATGACTCTAAAAAGAGATTTTTAACTTGACTTTGACTGTTTTGGATATAAGATGGTTAAAAAACAATGCTGTGCTACAATGATATGCAGTAATGATAGCTGATAATGATCTGTCACTTGAATTGAGAAAAAATTTGGATTGTTGATAGTAAAAAAATGACCTTGTCTTCATCACAACTTCGACAATGCATGCATCCATAACTCTCTACTTCAAAACGCACAATGTAAATTAAATAAAATTTTGCAACGAATTACTTTTATGTATTTTTTGTCATGATCGTCCATCACCATCGTGTCAATCGACCATTGAATAAAATTTATCCTTATTGCAAAAGGATGACCAATAGCCAAGAAAGAGTAAAGAAAACCAAAAATGTATTTGTTGCCTTGATGATGTGAATTTGATTGCACATTTCTTTGATTCGGATTTTAAACAGAAATTGCATTTCATACATAACCGTCATCACTACCGGCCATACCATATCGGATTAGAAAAATGAAACCTAGAAGAATGATAATCGAGAATATGATGTTGAAGATATTGATGAAGACTACCATATCGGGTCGATTATGAAGATGACGATGGCACTGCTTTTGTACAAGTTTGGTTGTGTAATATGTGCACTGCAACATGAAAAGTGACAGGGATAATATAACAAATATATATATTTCAGCATTGTTTAAAATCACCATCATCTAAAATAATATGAAAATCATACAAGGAGTAGCATTTTTTATTTCATTTCTGTCAATGTACTTTATGTGCATCTGATGATCATCATCGTCAGCCTGTCATCATCCCCTTATGACTTTTTGTGCATCATTTCATCTTCCTTTTAGTCGTCATAGTTTTGATGAGGTTTATGATTTTGCTCCAAAAAAACTTACATCACGTTGCAATTTGAAGAAAAAGCAACAACTGTCTATAGCAAAGAAAAACTAGTATACTTAACTTGTCCTTTTTGACTTGACAAAGTTTATTGTATTTTTCCTCGGTTTTAGTATAGTGGCATGGTATGTCATGGCAAAAGCAGCCCACGCACAAGTAAAACTCATCGCGTCAAGTCTGCTATATGTTTTATGTTGAAAATCTATACGAATTTTTTTAAAGTGCATACAGTATACTTACTACCTTGTCATCTGTGTTCTCTAACAATATAGTGCATCCAAGTAGTCTGAATACGTAGAAAAGAGGAAAGTAGTTAAAATCTTTATTTTTCTGTCGACCCCGGTCCACTGCTTTTTATGGACAAACTGACCTATAATAATTTCCATCATAAAAAAGTTGACTAAGTCATATAAAAAGCATAATAAATAGTTGCATTTTTAGGAAGTCTGGAAATGCTGTTTACTGACGTGAGTTGAGTGTGTCCAGTCAAAAGAGCAAAAATGTCTATATTTCATCGAGGAAAGACGCACAGGAGAAGGGGAGGAATACAAGTTGACTCACCTCGATGAAAAAAGTAGTCAAGTTATATTTTTTTTCTCTGGATAGATGCTCACAAAGACATAAACCTAATGATGACGTTAATAACAATTGGATGTAGGAGAAGTTGAAGTAATAATAACAATGGGAGATTTTAGTCGTTTCTTTACCAACAAGTTAGTTGACTGAATTTATGAGGGTTATTAAAAAACGTCACTGGGTTGCTTGTCATCGTCAAAATAAGGAGAGAGGGAGAGAGATAGACAGGCGGGGAAAAACTAAGCCGTTGTGAATGCATCAGTTTGAAGAAATAAGGCTGCACTCAATTTTTACTTTTTTCTGTAACTTTTGAAAGAGTTACATTTTTTATTTTTGTAGTGGCTATGTTGGTCGATGAACTTTCCCTTTGGTTGGTTGTTGGTTGTTGGTTGAAAGGTAATGCTATTTTCTGTTGCAGATTCGTGAAGAAATGACCAAGTAATTTTTTATCTGCACTAAATGTTGGGTATTTTTACTATTTTACAAAATTTTAAGATGGGATTATTGTTTTCTTCAGTTTTATTGCAGTTTTTGCATTTTATCTTCCAAAATAATTAGATCAGCTTTATAGCCATCAGTAGTTGAGTCGAGTATATAGCTACAGGATGGGCGGAGAAATAAATTAGCGTGAAACCATGTAAAAACCATTTAACTTTTACTTTCACGATGCCATCATCGTTTGGATTTTATGTTTTTTTTTAGAAAACTTTATCGTTTCCTTATTCTTTCCCGTGAATAAAGTTAGTTTTACAGCTTGTCTTGTAGACAATTTGGCATGTTCCTAAAACAAAAAGTTACCTAAGAAGGTTCTGAGTATTGAATCACTGTTGTGTCACTGTATTCGTCTCGTAAGCAAATTTCAAGCTAATGGAAACTTTTCAAAAGTATTATTGATATGGATCTCAAAAGTAAAAAATAATCTTGTAACTAATAATCTCTGTCAATTTAATTTTTTGGAATAAAGTTCACCCTTACCAATCCAACTTGACACGTGTTGTGTTGTGGTACGTCAAGTGTTAATTGAATTACAATAGCGAAGGACCTCCGTTTGCTTGTTACATCATTTTTGCATTTTTCAACTATAGATTTAAAGAATTTGTGCATACTTACATCCGATGCACTAACAAAATGCTATAATATTATACCTCTCTATAAGCAGTAACCACATATTATTACGCTCAAGTGTTATAGTTATGGCTTGTTTTACTACAGGTGCAACGATCAAGACAACAGCTTTTTGATGTGTTCACGCTTAAGCTTGTTCTTCAGCCTGCCTAACGACTATTTAACCCTTTCTCGCTAAACGATTATGATCTATTCTTACCAATCTGCATAACAATATACAAAATAGTTGATAGGAATTTCATGCAAACTGCATCAAGGCAAGAGCCAGAGAGAGATCAGATCTTTTATATTGATTATTTCTTAATCCGATCATACACCGCATCACAAGCAACACTTTTAATGATGATTATGTTAATGATTCTCTCATCGTGACGATAATGATCGGATCACAAATGATCATTCAACACTCTTAACGAGCTGGGATACTGCTTGATTTGCATTATTATGATAATTTGATAACCAATCCAATAATCCAATAGCAACATCTTTTATATTCTTATTGACTGTAATAATATAATCTACTAATAAAGAAGCAAATACAATGAAGTAGCCTCATATCATAAGTCAATAAAAATTATAGTAAAAGAATAATTTAATCGTTTTTGAAAGACATATAGCCTGCTGAGAAGATTGAATTGGACATAATTTAATTTTAATGATACTATGATAATCAAAGTAAATAAATTGGTTACGCAATAATCCTATAACTGGATTCCGCGTCTGGGTGCTTAGATTCTCAATATCTAAGTTATTCAGCCCTAAATATACATACAAATAAATTGGTTAATGATGACATTGACAACAAAAATATGTATTTGACTACTCCTAAGATATGAATGAATTCGCAGCAAATGGTAACGAAGGAACGTAATTCAACATGATAATCTTGTAACAATGCAATGTGGAGTTGTATGAAACATGATAACATCCATAAAGTTTCTTTTTGTATGTAATTTTTAGATTTAATATACGCTTATTCTAAATATTTCCGTTTCCTCCACATCTCCATACAAAATTCCTTTGCACATTATTCCACTATTTTTTCCCCTTTCCTTGCATATCATAACATAACATAACTTATAGAACGCAACTTCAACTCACCTTTTTGCATCTGGCGAGAGCAATAATGGTGATGAGATTTCCTGGAACTCCCAAAACGATAAATATCACGCAGAACACGGCTGCCAACTGAGTTAACGCGTAATCATAGTCACGAAATAAATCATCCGCAGAATCCAGCGCTGCCGAAGGAGCTGTCGACGAGGATGTCGTAGTGGTCAACATCAAACTGAGATCCATGCTACTATTGTAATGATGATCAAAATCTGGCGTGCCTATTTCACCACCACCAAAATCACTAAAACCACGACCACCACCATCGGACAAGTCATTAGTGATAGTGGTTCCGTTGGTCATCAGTGCTGCCATGTTGGCTATTCCTTCTCTGAAACCGCTGCTGCTGTAAAGCTTATGATTACGATTGTTACGTTAGGGCAAAAAGTATTTCAGGAGAAGAGGATATTGTTGCAGAAATTCCACTTCCGGGAAATATTAACCCACCAACACCACTACTTATGCTAGAGCTTGGACCACTACTACTTGAAATGGATGTTTCAGCTGTACTCATTATCATCTTTCACTTCCTCTCTGAGCAACACCAACTCTTTCTCCCTACCATGCACACAAACAACCACAAAGTCACAGTTTCACTTTTACTTTTCTTTTTAATGATAACGATAACTACTTTTCCACTCTTCTTTCTCTAATAATTATCATCTGCAACGGCAAATACACTATTTTAACTTAAATGTAATGTTGAATGGTCACTTTAACTTTTTATGTCCTTCCAAATATTTTTTCTGTGGTTTTGTATCCTTTTTAGGAGTGAATAAGCTCTAAAGCTGGATAAATATACAATTTGGCTATACTGCTCTGATTTAACTTTTTTAAGGGGAAAATCAACAAAGTTTGGTGGAAACTGAGTTTTTCTTTTTGTGCGGGTGTGGGTGGGAATCAGGATAGTTTTGTGACTCTTCAATTTTAACTTTTTTCGCAAAAATATCTACATAGAAAACTTTCTGCTTCTTTTCTTTCTTTTTTCTCAAAGAACGTAGCAAATGAGTGTAATGAATAGATGAATTGACAAAGTTTGCTTGTTCTCTTTTCCTTTACGCTTTTTCTATATAATAATTATAATTACAAAATCAACCTAGGTATTTCCTCCACGAAGAAATCGTACTAACTATTATAGTCATTACTCTGAAAAACTGAAATATAAAATTTAAACTTAGATTTGGCCAAGAATCCCATGTTTTCGCTTCAACACTCACGCGTCATATTTTTTGTCTGTAATCCATTTCAACTCCTTTACTCGCAAAAACAAGTGAATTATGTTATGTTAATTGCAGAGGTTATACTTACAGTGTGTATTTATGTTTATATGTAAGTTGTCTAATCCTTTCAGTAGAACGATCAGAAAAATATAAATCTGTCATTCGATTATGTACCCAATTTTTTTTAAAGGAGCAAGTAAGCACACGACCGACGACACGACACAAACACAAGTATAAAGTCACATAAAAAACCTCAGCACAAGATGTGTAGAAGAATGAGAAAAGTGGTTCAACGTTCAACGCATAAACCTCCCACGCACTCAACTCTGCTCAAGACAGCATATGCCACTGATGTTAATCCTGTTTATGGATTTGTCAACTTTTCCATCAAACCGAATCGAATCAGAAAGCGTGAGCGTTTCAGAATATCCAATCCACGAAATGATCATTCAGTTTCAGAACCTAAAAAATAAAATATAGACTTATTTAATTGTTTCCTTTATTTAAAAAATCCAGAATGAATCAGAAAAATAAACATTTCAAAGCTTTTATACATGTCAAATACACTTTACAGTTTTCATTCCTAACCTTTATGCATACAAAATTGATTTTTTTCATAAAATGGGACTCAATTTTTTTTTGCATACTTCCATAAAAATGAATATTTTCTTAACTTTATACCCATAATGCATAGGCCATGCAATGCATGCAACTCTTGATGATTATGATAAAAAAGGAAAAAGTCAAGTCACTACAATTTTCCTTTGTAAAAGCGCCAAAAAGTGGACAATAGAAAGGAAAAAAGTTGAAGAACAAAAATGGGAAAGTCTTTTTTTGTGAAGAAAGTGTTAGTGATGCTGTTGCTGATGATGATCATATCAGCGTCCTTATTTCTTACATGACCATACCATGATCATCAGATCATCAATTTTTTGGAAGAAAAGAAAATGTTTTGCTCCAGTTTCTTTTTACGGCTTGTTCGGTTGGTGGATTGGATACTGGATACTATTGCATCGTCACCAGTCACATATTCACCGCCACCACCACCAAAGCCAAGCCACGATCACGAGTGTATTCCAAAGTAATGTCGCTATTGGAAATACTCTGGCTCTCGTGTTCTGTTGATGGTACAATATGACTCCAACTGCCACTACCAGCACCAAAAATTCATAAATCACTGATAGAATGCGAACTAGTTCAAGACAGGAAGGTACTTTTCCTTCCTTTTTTCTACAAAAGATCTTCTGCAGCCGCTATACTATGTGAAAATATGCCATATATTTTTCAAACTACTTATTATACAAAGGGATGTACGCTGTTTACCAACTATAGTCACAGTCAGATATTTAGGTATCTTACTTTTATAAGTCCCATCGTTTCCAAATTAAGATTAAGACTGTCATCAGACGTTACATTATTATTATCGTTTCTTTAACAAATCATGTGAGGTGGTAGCTGGTTGGAAACGAAAGGAGACGCGTATACAACTAACTTGTATGTTTTTCCACATGCGTGGGTGGATATGGCTGATTATTACATTTTTTGTAACCACACTTCCCTTTTATGATATGAAAATAAGGTTATTTTTTGGTCAAGTGAGAAAGAAAACGAAAAAAAGGAAATACAGAATAGCTTGTGTCACTTGTCACCAACCACTCAATGTATTCAGTGTATTTGTGTACTGGAGAAGAGAAAGTTTACAAATGTTATCCAAGAAATTGCATAACACATCACGTTAGATAGAGATTACTAAGCAGTCGATCAATAAAGTTTTCCATACAAAAAAATGTTTTTAGCTGTCGATTGACGAACTATGACAGATTTACGAGTAAAAATTGTTTAGATTTCTAAAATAAATGTGTTGTGCTTTCCTCAGACAGATATAAATTGATTGAACGAAGCAGTCGACAGAAATATTATTCTGGTAATTGTGAACGCTTTCAGATTTTTTTTCAAATTGTAGCAAACATGGAAAAACTTTCATTCCATTTACGTACAAGACTTTTTATGGAAAATTGTAACGCGAGAAATGTAAATTTTAGAATCGAAAATTGTAAAACAAATGCACAAAAACAGAATATAATACAGTGTATCCTTTACCAATTTAAATGGTTCTTATTTTTTCAGGGATGAAGATGTCACGTCGACGTCGATCATGTTACGCAGCAGAGGAAACTGATATCAAACTTAACTGACAAGTCCTATTTTTTGTACGCACCAAATAAAAATGTGTGTATATTTGTCATGTAAAACGTGTCTCACAACAACTGTGAGAACAAACCTGAAGTCCTTTTCACATTCAACTTACAACTTCTCTTTAACTTTTTTTGTGGATTGTATTGCGGTTTTGCTAAGAACACAGATAAAAAAATACTGCGTCTGGTGCAACTGGAGAAGTGATACAGATACGAATTTTTTTGTAGCTTCTGGTCGGGCCTGGCCTGAGAGTACGAGTCTTTCTTTGTGTCGCTTTGATTCACTTTGTCAATTATCGTTGACTCAGACTTCAGACAAGCAGTTATTATAAACTACACTGCACTGATGTTGTGGTAATGTCTTTTGGTTATGATGAAGATGATGGTGGGGATGATCATGATGACGGAACTGATGGATATAGATTTTATTTATTTATTTCAAGAGAACGAACGTCTTTGATGATGATGAGATTTGTGGTGACGATGAAAAAGTGGCGCTTTTGCATGCACTGCTTCCAAAAAAAAGTTGGCTTTGACTTTTTGCCCGTCTTGTCATTATGACATGTCTACAAATCAGTCTTGTGGAAGTACAAACAGAGGACAAATAACACATCATCATATGACATATTGTACTGAAGACGGGTTAACGCGAACTGAAATTGTCACCATGTTTTTTATGAGCTTCAAATCTCTGGCAGAAACGTTAATGGTTTTTGGTTCACTAAAATAGCTTCTAAATTTATCCAACCAGTCATTTCAAAGATGCGATAGAAATAGTAAATGAAGTGATGTTATTTTTGAAAACATCCCAAAATAAAAGTCGAAACGTGGTACAGAATCACGCATAGCTATGCAGATAATAAGAAGGTATCGCTTTTGCTTTTGTGGCTGCGACTAACTTGGCTTTCTTAAATTAGTGCGGACAAAGACTAGACAGAAAAATGGTCAAACTTGTCAAAGTCAAGAAACATGATAAGTTTCATTATAATGCAGTTCACACCTACTTGTACGACATGTAATTTTTATTATTGGATGGTGGTGTTACATACAAGCTTAAATATTATGGCATTAAATGATTCATGTAAAGCCAACAATATTCTTTTAGAACATGATGGTCGTCATCATAGTGATAAACATGTTCATAGGAACGGTCTTGTATTTTTTAAAATATTCAATGGAGGCTAGTCTGTGGTGCGTAACCAACAAGACTTTAAAAAATGTTTGATACTGATAATAATTCATCTTAATGTTTGTCTTCGACACAAGACTGGTAGACTTAAGACGAAGTAGTGTACATACATCACATAGTACTTCAATTTTTTTTTTTTTACAAGAAAAGAATGAATAAGATTGCATTGTATTTTAAAGTACTACCGAAACAAGAGTGATAATGTTTGATAGTTTTGACTGACACCGACTCCTTCCCTTGTCATTCTCTGATTTTTCCTGTCCATGTATTAAAATTGTACACATGCAGACTTTTACAGAATCAAGTATTCATTGAATAAGTAAACTGGCCGAAAAGTGGTGTGTGGTGACTACCAAATAATGTGTCATGATGCCTGTCATATTGATCTTATCTTTAATTTTAAAACAATATAAATGCGTAGTTATAATGAATTAATCATTGTCATTTTATTCAAATTTTGTAAATTTGTGGAGCAAGAGTGCTCCTCAGTTCTTAGGTACGAAAGTGGGAATTGTTTTCTAGTATTTTTAGAAGAGTTACTTTTTACAATTACACCTGATACTGATGCCAACTCTTCCATACTAAACATTTTGACTTAATAGCAGTTCTACTACTTCGTATGAATTATTTATAAACACATTTTTTTATTGATATGAAGTATTATATGTAAATAGATGCAACACAACTTAAGTTGTTAAAAATGAAAATATCTTCTTAATTAGAATATCGTTTATTTTTACGATGTCCACGGCTACTATTCTCACCACTCATTTTTGGCCACTAATCTTCTTTTAATAAATATAGTAATTGGCAAAGCTGATGATTAATATTATTACAATGAGAAGACGATGATAAAAGAGGCGAAATGTATTGTATAACAGATAGTTGCACCTTTCCTGCTTAGCATACAAGCACCAAAAGCCTACATCATCGACACTCAATTCTCTTTTAAGAACAGGGCGACCAGCCAGTACAAAGAGCCTACCAAAATTTAAGAAATTTTGCCAATAAAATTAATGCAATTTTAATGAAATTATAAATAAAAATTTGAAACAAATATTATAATGCAAAATTTAATTAAGGAGAAGGTATCACATTCACAATCCATTTATTGTTTGGGAATGGACGAGACTAGATAAAATGGGTTTGTAAAGAAATTCAATAGAAAAAAATACATTTGTATTTTGGCCAGTATTGTAATGAAGATCGGCTATTTATATTGTGACTGGGGTATAACAGAACAAAAGAATAAATATAGAAAAGTAAATATATTCATGAATGAATTGATTTTGAATGAACGAATAGGTTGTTGTTTGGTGTGTGTGGCACTAGTTGAGAAAAAAGTGTTGGCAATTAAAATTACAGGTTTATTACTTTTATTGTCAAATATACTTGTTCGAAAGTGATTATAATATTAAAAGTAGATGGAAATGGTTTCTTGTTGTCAGTCAGTATGCATAATAAAATGTGTCTGTTAAAAAGACACTGACATTCGTCAGAAGTGCGCTATGTATTTTGTTGTGAAGAGAAGGAACTAGATGTTCCTCTGTCGATCAGTAAAAATATCCTTTTTATACTTATTGGATACCTTTATGGCCCATTTACTACAAGAGAACATGGAAATTATATTGTGTCAAGATGTCACATTAATGACTCTTTCGTGATAACACAATCTTGTCAATTTTATTGTTATGAGGGCAGTCACAGCATGGCATATTAAATTGTTCAAAGCTTACTTTATCCGAATATTGGTAGCAGGGCTATTTAGTATAGGTATAGTTAATTTTAAAGTACAATACATGTAATTGGTTTTCAAATTTCCAATGTTTTATTGTCTGAATTAAAAAAGATACTTAAAAGTAAAAAATCTTAACAAAATATGGAGCATTGTTTTTTTATAAATCATTCAGTTCACTTGGGATATTGTGGTAATAAAAAACTTACAAAATCCCCTAAGAATAGATTTATTGAAGTATTTTCAAGTTAAAAAACATATTTCTTCCTTTTGGCTTAATTATCCATTCACGTAGGTGTCGTGGGAAAATTGTATTCTTGCCGACCATGAATAGGAAAAATGAAAACTAACAAGTCTAACTGTGAGTCTCTAATCTAGCTTAGTCGTCGAATCCAAAGTTGGTCAGTAATTGTTTTACGTCACTTTAAATAAAATATATATACTGTACTGTGGTCATAACTACGACTGCATGCTGGTTTAAAACTATGACAATGATGAAATTAAAAGTGAAATGATGTGCTTTGTCTCGTCTTTTCATACCTTTTATATGTACTCTATAGTTTGTAAATCTCAACCGTTGCAAAAATGAAGAGCTATACAATATCCCGCTGACTTGTTTTTAATGGCAATATAAACTTGTCACCTTTATGGTTGTAACTGTCTTCTTGATTGGTTAAATGACTGCTGATGATGATATTTTGTCATTGTGATAGTTATATAAGGATGAGGTATGTGCTCAATGATCTGCTATCATTTCAATTCAAGTCAAGTATATAAAATCTACAGAAATTTAACTTTCCTTTATATTCATCTCATCATCATCTCCATCCATCCACCTCATCTCTTAAAGTAAACACAAATATTTTGATGGGAATACCTCTGTCAGTGTTCATTACTTTTTTATTATTATAACGGCAACTCTAACTGCCATAAAACTAATATAATTTCATGTCATCATCATTTACTGCTTCTTACTCACTCACTCTGTTTTGTTATCAGGATGTCCCTATATAGTACATACTTTACATTAAATAACACCTTAAGGAGGACTTGAATTTAAATAATTACTAATTTTTATCCTTATTTTTTCAACATGGAGACGACGATTTTCACATC
>JAQIWN010003483.1:0-13035 GCA_034699025.1 Entomobrya cf. arborea Gr-Col-00668
TCAGAGTTAAATAAATCAGGAAGTAAAGAATATTTTTATTTGAACAAAAAATCATATTTTTACATTTTATCTTGTGAACTTCATAAAAATATAGATATTTATTTATTGCATTTGCATAATCTCCTATCAGTTTGTATTTTTTTGCTACCGCACTTATCCAGGAAACTTACAAGATTAAATTACTATTTTTTAGTCAGTTTCATCGCTTGAGAACGTCCCTGTTCTTTGCTTGGGTGCTGCTGTTCTACTAGACATTCTGGAATTCTTAGATCCACTGCTACTGGATCTTCTTGATTTTTTCTTGGTTGAACCACTCTCTTGTTGGGAAGAAGGGGCAGAGAATGGCATTTCTTCCATGTTGTATT
Source organism: Entomobrya cf. arborea Gr-Col-00668 (assembly GCA_034699025.1). Lineage (NCBI taxonomy): Eukaryota > Metazoa > Arthropoda > Collembola > Entomobryomorpha > Entomobryidae > Entomobrya > Entomobrya cf. arborea Gr-Col-00668. The sequence goes on from JAQIWN010003483.1 coordinate 366, forward strand.
CCTCAATAGATGAACTATCTTCTTTAATTGCCGATGGCTTTATCGATGATGTCTCTTTTTTGGATGAAGTTGAATCACTATTTTTGGGCCTTTTCGATCTTGATGATTTTCTGCTACTTGAACTTTCCACCTTTTTTACAGCTTCAGGCGTAGCAGATTCTGGTTCAGCTTCTGCGGATTCCAGATCCGAGTTTTCTACCAGTTGAATCACAGAGGGGGCCTTTTGCCTTCTTTCTGATGCTTTTCTACCCTTTTCTCGCTTACTCTCACTTTTTGATTTGCGGAGAGTAGGTAAAAGGGACTCCTCACCGTCCTCATCGTCAAGTTCCCCTGAATCACCCTTTTGGTTTTTGGGTGCAGTTGTGGTAGTTGTAATTTGATTGTCTTTGCTTCTGGAGCGCTTTAAACCTTTTTTAGAAGAGGTTTTAGAAGCTCGAGGTGCCGCTGTCGTTACCTCTTCCTCGTCAGTTTCTTCACTGCTTTCACGTTTGCTCCGAGGGGGCTGAGTATGCTTGCTTTTCTTGTGACCACTGGACTTGGAAGTTGTTGATGACGGTGTTTCTGTAGTTGTTGCTGCTTTGGTTTTGGGTACTTTAGGTTTAGATTTATGATGTTTTCCATGATCCCCAGATTTCCCCTTTGGTTTCAAAGTTACAACTTCCTCCTCCTCACTACTTGCTGATCCTTCGTTATCCTCTTCAGTATCTGAAGAATCACTATTTTTAGCTGGTTTTGGAATATATTTAATCGCTGTATTAGACCCTGATTTAACCAAAGCCTTTGTTTCCGGTTTCCCTCCCGCTACTTGTGAATATCCAGTCACTGTGATAACTTTCTGTTGGCTTTCTTCTTGGCTTAATGCTGCATCCTCCTCATCATCATCACCCCAATCAGTTTTTTCTCCTCCTTTATCCTCTTCTTCTTCCTCATCATCGTCATCATCATCATCACTTACACGGTGCAAAATGGGATTATTGTAAAAGTTCACTGGATGCTTATTGTGAGATTTTTTAGTGGATGATGGAGACGTAGAAGTGGTACTCAGGTCTTCCTCCAAAACTCCATAATGTCCACCTTTACAAATCACAGATACACGAGAGCGCGTCAGTCTGCCTGCACTAGTGGGACTTGTTCCACTTGTTCGTTTAGTTGTGGAAGATGATTTCGTAGTTGATGAAAGGGGTGACGATGACGAAGAAGAGGATGTGACAGCTTTACTGGTGGAAGTTGACAAAACTTTTGAGGGATACTCTTCACTTGACTCCGGATCTGGCTCTTGAACTGAAGTATCCTGAATTCGAGATTCCGATGATATTTCGACATCGTAATTTTTCTTCGCATGCGTGCCCCCTTTTACACTACGACACTCCACTAGAAAGACAAAACTTAGTAAACTTAGGATAACTGCTGCCCCTGCAATTAACAGACAATTTCGCATTTTATTGGTGGGCTTTTGGCGAAGCCTTGTGGGATGGGGGCAGTTTTTATCCGTTTTGTCTGGCACACTTCCACAAGATGGATGATTTCGGATAACAATTTGTTCTAAGAAATGTTTAAATTCGCCTTCGTCCTGGCTTGTCTGTGGACTAACGCGAGCACGTGGCAGTGAAAAATTATCTTTGTTATTGCAATTGATTATATTGTTACAACAGTTATTATTACTACTGATACTATTATTTTTGTCACTGTTACTATTTTGCAAATTCAAATGATCTATCCGGACACCGGCGGAAGTCGGAGAGAAGTGAAGAGTATTTGACTTCATGCTTGTCCTCTTATTAAGTCTACCTCATTATAAGTGTGGCCAATTTATTGCAACAACGATCTATAACAAGTGATAATCCTTATCCCATTTAATTATTGACTGATTGACCACGTATACACGCGTTGGGGAAATTAGTAGGTGGCTTGCTGAGGCTAGAAACAAAATAAACCTAGTTTTGTCACACTTTTTGATTGAGCATGCAAGGCAAACCACTTCTGCAGGTCTTGAAACTATAATGTATTGTCATTGATTTAAATTTAATGAATAGTAAATCGTTATCGTTAAAATAGCAATATATAATTCAACTCTACGTTATGATGAAGGTGGACTCAAATCAATTTTTAATGTGAGAAACATTTAAAATGTGGAAGTATATTTGTTGTCTAATACATAGTCCATAACACTGAAGCTGTTTTTATGTTTGCGTCAAAACAATGTTTAAACCGCGACAATTTCTAATGAACAATTTATCATTTTAATTTACCATACATCAAGAAATACGATACATTAACGGTTTTATGTCAATTTACGCATGTGTATGAAAAAGGAGACACAGCCAATACAAAGTATGAGAACATTTTTGGACTCCCACAGTTCAAGGTACCTGGGTCATCATTACTGACATTTTAGTTAGGGAATTTGCACTATCTCTTTCTTTGAAGTAAACACAAAAACATCATGATTCATGATTAGGGACATTGAGTACCATCTATCTGCCATGAACACAGCATTCCCACAGCACAATGCGAATTACATAAACTTTTCATGCCATTCTCAAATTCCTTTGTATGACATAAAATGCAGTTGTTTGTGCGAACAGGAGAATAATTTAAGACGATTTTTTTTACTTTCCTGCACTTCATGTATACAAAATACAAACATTTCCTAAACCATTTTGTAGTTTAATACTTTTAATTGTTCTAAATCTTTTATACAAGCATGCCCTTAGCAGATATGTTGACCTAATCTAATCTAAAACCTAGAGATGATTCTACGGAACGACAAAACAAAAACATTCGCTAATATGAAAGGTAATGGGAAACAAGATTTTGGTGAGAACATTCACACGTAAGCATGTTATTTGTGAAGTCCCTCAATTGTTGACCAGTTAAAACATGACTACATTGTTATGAAATATTGCTGTACAAAACTGACAACTATCTCCTCTCTTGTCGTCCCCTACAAGCCACAGGCCAAACATGGGCAAGAATAGTTATTCACAAAGCAGTAATTTAAAATGCAATCGACATGGTATTAATGACCCTTCCTTAGTATGATTACACTGCAGGAAACATAAAAAAAAAAGTTATCAAAATATCCTTACTGGTCTCTAATTGATTACCTTGATTTGTTTATTACCAATCATCGACAAAATAAAGATTAGCAAGAAGTTCTCGGGTACATTATTTCATTGGAAAAACTGGAATTATGCCTCCACCCAACAAGTATTGCTTAAGATTCACCTCACCCCAGACTAATACTAATGTGCAGCACGTTTATGATGCAGATACACTAATTAAAAATGCTACGGATTCCAAGTGCGATTGTAAAAACGTGCAAAATATGATAATCACTTTGATATTTTCAATCGTTTTATTAAATAGCAAATTTTGGGTTGCAGTAGTAAGATCCAAAAGCAATGACAAATTTTGTTAGCTTTTTTTTTACCCCTATATAAATAATGGTAATATTTTAAAATGTAAAATACAAATCAATTCCGATACTGAACTGCTATCAAATGTCATGAGCATTTCGTTTCATTATCATCATATTCATCATAAACGTTTTATAGCAGTCTCGTCTTTGCAGTTACTGTCACAGTGGTTTCTAGTAAAGTGATTAAGATATTGTGTATTATTTTTGGCTTAAGTTTTCCGCTTCTTGATAGTCGGGTTCGTGTTAAGAACTTGATCAACGTAAAACTCGTGTAGTTTCTGATTTACTAATTCACATTTTGTCAGTCTCATTTTGAGGTCATTTATTTCAGCACACGAGCCTAAACTTCCAATTGGTCTTTTAACGCCACGCAAGCTCTGCACGGTGTCCATGTCTGAAGGCTGATCAAATCTGTTCCATACTGCCACAAGCTTTTCTTTGTCTTGTCGCTCATCTTCAGTACTCTCAATTAATTTAGGTACTTCGGGGAAAATTATAGATGGCTTCTTTCCAGATCTACTTCCGTCGGGATTCCCTATCCAAAATGTCAAATTGGTGACCCGATTCTTGGAACTTCCTATGGACTTTACTGCTTGTCGGCTGTACAAATCCCAAACAAAAATACTTCCAGAGTCGTCTCCAGACGCTAAATGGAATCCATCTGCGGAAATCGCCAGTGCAGAGATACTAAAATAAAAGTAAATCATATATTTTGGATGAATACTTGAGCTTGAGCAAGTAGTAAATGAAATTAGTAAAGTAATGCAAGCTTTTATTTGATAGACTGAAGTCAAAATGGAGTATTACCTCTGCGTATGCTTTTTAAAAACGAAATCTGTCGCTGACTCGGTGGCAATGTGATGCTCAATCGACCTAGGGGGGGAAGACAATTTCATCTGGTAAATGGAGCCGTCCACAGCTCCAACATAAACTGCCGACTCGGCAGCGTCAGCTACTACGCTAGTTAAAGGTAATGGAAATCCAACGGACAACATCAAACCGCCAGTGATCAGCGAGTAAACTTTCAAACTTCTATCTTGTCCAACCGTAAATATTGAAGCTTTACGGCCGCCCATTCCTACATGAATACCAGTCACAGCTAACGTATGATCACTCCATGTATGGCAAGGAACTGCTGAAACCCCAGCGACAAGAACAAGGAATTGCCATGCTAGCACCATCCCATCCTGTGCTCCACTAATTAGGTATGTCCCATCATCATTAAACTTCAATGCGGTAACTGGTCGATAATGGGCAGAATTAATGACGGTGACAATTCTTCCAGTAGCAGCTTGCCAAATACTGATTTTCTCTTCGACTGCCACAGCTAAAAAGTTTCCATCTGGAGAAATGCACATTGGACCAGGCTTTCCTGAACACAAAATCCTTCGGGACGTTTGCGTCGGAGTTCCATACTGCCAAAAGTGAATAAAAGGCTTTCCAACTTCCACAACCGCAAATCCTTCATCTCTGATAAAAGCTAAGGACGATGAGGCGGCAGGTGGTCCTCGAAAACTACCCACTTTCGTACCAGTCAAAGGATTCCACAAGTTAATGCTCGTTTTACTTTCAACACTGTTATCCGTTGAGATTAGCGCCTCCATTTTGAAAAGATTACGTGACGTCCACTTTACTTTAATAATAGGAAGCGTCCTAGCTTTCAGTGCCGGTTACGGTCTTCGATAAATAATTTTGTTCTGCTACTGGTCTGTCGGTTTAAATAAAATAGGCTCCATCAAAAACTGCCCAACTGAATTTTAAAATCATAAAAATCACCAACCATAAATACAAGAGTTCATTTACTCACCCAGAAATGACTGATGTTTTAGTCATCCGTGATTACCTCCAAAGATAAGATAATATGTTTACTCAAAATGCAAACGTTTTTAGTATAATTTTAAAAGAGAATTGAATGTTTATGTTCATCAGTCATCATCGTCACTAGTAAAAACCATACAAATTAAAACATCACCCCTCCCACTCCCAAGGTCTCTCGGACAAACTAGTAATTACTGAAATAAGTCAAAAATGAATATAACTGAATTAATTAACTACGTTCTAGGGCAAGGCTAATAGGAGTAAATAGTACAAAACTGCTAAAAATTCATTATGTGATCAAAGTGATGATGTGATGATCCAGTTTTTCTGTATTGTCTAGACTTAACCCTTTACACAACACGTGAGTAGTGTACAATCCTTGTATGTTACAGTGCATTGAACATTTTACTTTCATTTTTCCTTTATATTCCCTCTATTATCTTATTGCCCCAATTTATAAAAATATTCATGTTTCACAGTTTGCAATGCAGTTACAAAAATTTTACACAACAAGCATTAAAATAATTTAACGTTTAATTGAGCGATTGAGGGTCAAAGTTGACTAATTGTATTACAGTTATACTTTAGAATTTGACAATGGAATTTAATTGTTGTTCTCGTTCACTATAAATCATTAACAGTTTAACACATTGACGTTGAGATCATGTTGTTGGGTATGAACAAAGTACAAGTAGCGTAGTGTCTGCCTGCAAACTTAACGCGACATTTTTCCGTGTGGAGTGCTCTTCGTTGTCATCTTCAAAATTTTGTATTGGTTAAGGATACTGAATTGAAACTAAAATAAAAATAATGATTATATTTTTAATTACAGAAGAATTCTATGATTTAATGACAAGATTTAGATTTAACAACCATGTTTTCCAGTACCAGTGTTATGTTATTTTCTAGGTGTCAATTTTTGGTGAAATTATTCCTGGATTTGGATATGGCTTACATTCAAAAGTTGACGACATGACTAATTGTTACGAGCAAACTGATCGTTAGAAATGTATATCCCTTTTCCAGAACTCTAGGTGGTGCTCCACTTGATTTACATCCAACGCCAGACTTTCGACATGGATGTTGGCCTATTCTGGAGTAGCAGCACGTTTGTAACTTGCAGTTATACTCGCTTCCACAGTCACATTCTTCCCCTTCCTCTACGATCCCTGTGGGATGGTATAATATTCATAGATTATATTTTATGACTAACCCCATCAAGTTAATGATCCTTTTGGGTGTAGTAACAATATTCCAACGAAGACTTTTATTCTAAAAGTATCTTTACCGTTTCCACAGAATGGATGCTTATCAACATCAAAACAGGAGGATCTACATGTTGACAAGGTTTTCACAATGTCTTTCTTGGAACATGAACTTAAGCTTTGCTCTTTTAATGTAGTGTTTCGGAGAACATCGGGCCACATGAGATAGTGTCTTGCTTGTTTGTGGTCATCCAGAAATTGATCGCAAATGTCCTCTCCAGCTCCATCCGGAGTTGCTCCAAAAGCTCCAGCTATTTGATTAGCGGTCAGGTAAATTAATTGCTTTTCAGTGATGGGACCATATTTTCCTTGCTTGTTATTCGCAGAAATTATCATAAGATTGTTTGGTATCCTTCCAGTCTTTCCAGCACACACTCCACTTGGAACGATCTTATCTACAGAATAGTATTGCAATGAAAATGTTTGAAGAGTTACAACTTTTTACTTATTTAAAAATAAATTTAATGCATCGACGCAACTTCGTTTGTAACCTGGATTGGTTGGTCTTCTTGCAAAACCACTGTTGGGGAAATTTTTCATTGTGTATCCTATTCCAAGACAGCAGTCCGAAAAGTCGTAGCCTCCCAAAGATTCAAATAAAATTTCAATGTCTTGCTCAGTCAAGTCCTCAATGTCATTATCGGGGTACGACCATTTTAAAGATTGTGCGTCATAGTCAAGACCAATATTGTCTGATTTCTTGTCTTCATTTAAATCAAGGGATCTTAATATCCATGCGACGCGATCAAGAATACGTACCAAGTAGTTACTAGCGGACTCTTTAACATCTGCTCGTTTGGTAATATAATATTTTGAGAAAAGGTCATCCACTGCTACGCAAACTTTGCAGACATAACCACCTCGCCTGGAGAAATAAAAACATAAACTTGATAATTGCATAAACGAAAAGGAAACCCAATTGAATGAATTAGTGGTGCAGACTTGCCTTTTAGGTTGGAAAGCTGGAGTGGGGAGTACGCAGTCGTAAATTGAGGAAGAGGTGAAAGCTGTGATTGCAACAGATCCCTCATGTTCTTGTAGAGTTCGTACATTCATACCTAGAACAATAATTTGATGAGCTCGCTATTATGTATTAAATCCGAATTTAAGTATTTTATTTGGAGTTGATTGAAGTTATACCTTCAGTAATTATTGTTCTTCCGTGTGGCCTGAATGTGTACGACTTGTCTTCAGCTAAAATTCATGAAAAAGTATATAGCATGTATGTAACTACATTGAAAGGGTTAAAAAAAGAGAATTATCACGTCTCATGTAACCCCAAGTACTACTTACTTAACATCCTAATTGATCCGTCATTTTCCACGGTTATTTTGTTAACACCAGACCCTAAATTCACAAAAAAAGATTGTAATTTGTGACTTTAAAAAAAATCATAAAGTGTGATGCTATTATGATGATCATCGTACCTAACTCAACTTGACCGTTCTCATCAACTTGCATCATTGGTTCTCCGGGACAAATGTATGAATTATGGTTTGTGCTAAGCATTATGAAAGGATTGCGGTTTATATCATTGGGATTTGTGAATTCCATGAAATCGATCAAACTGGCCCCTTTGGTGACAACAGCGTTGTAAACTAGGAGCATTTTTTCTTTGGCTTTTCCATTCATTACCATCAGCATGTGTTTCAGAGTTTTCTGGTTATTTCGCATTAGTCTACTAAGAAGATTAATTTCTTCTACCACATAAATGCATGTGGTTTTGGTATCCTCATTGAAAATCGAGACTTCCCCGTAGAAGAATCTGCTTTAGTTAATTAAATAATTGCGAAAAGATTAGTGAAGTCTGTGATCCTTAAATAGTTAGCAGTTTGCACGAAGTAACGTGAAAATGACAAACTTACCTATCCACAATTCTCCCATAGACGGATGAAACAGGTTTGTCCATAACGTAACCAAAGATCTTTTGTTGGGGTAATGATATTTCTTCCGTCTAAAATGGTGCAAATGGTGATAGTCATTCATTATAAAAATTATCAAGACATTTTGGTGATCTAATCAGTTTTGTAATTTTTTTGTTGATTAATCAGTTTGCACACATACACCAACATTCAAAATAAACGTTTTTGTCTCATCAGTAAACTCTAAATTTGGTCGAAAAATGCACAACATGATGGATGATTTTTCTGCCCTCTCGTCCGGAACTTTCAAATTGAAGGAATGACAAGGCGCATCCCGTTTCTCCCACAAGTACCTTTCTCGGTAAGGAATCTTCTGATAATCTACACCAATATCAGTGTTGGCAATCGTGAACAATGTAAACGATTGATCCTTTCCACCTTCCACAACTTTCTCAGGAATGCCGCTTTGTTGTGCATCCTCATTAGCAAGGGAATAGCCATTGTCCTTTTCAAATGAAGCACCTTTGGGAACAATAGAGGCAACAGCACTTTTTGGCGAGCTTGCTTTTGTATCAAACCCTATCTCGGGTTCAACTCTAGTTAAAGGTTCCGCTGGAGCCTCACGCTTGAAAGGGTCATCATCATCTCCAAATTCATGACCAAGACCGAATGCAACTACAAAGTTGAAAGTGTTTCAAGAAAATGTTAGTATGCCAAAGAGTAAAAGCGTGTTACAATAAAAATCAACTTTATTTCAAATGAATAATGATGGGGGGAAAATTAACCTGAGGAAATAGCCAGCAAATGTAAAAGGATTGACAGTTTCTGCCGTTTCATGTTATCTCTTATCCCTTCACTAGAATGAAGAATCGGGTCGTTGATTGATTACCGGGGAAGAACATCCATGTGTTTTTAATTTCTTATTACAAAATATTTACGAATAATATTAGTTAGTGATGTGTGCGGTCAGGTAACTATTTTTTTTACAAAACAATGACGTCTACAGTTTTTAATGGATCACTGCATGATACTTGTTGGGGAATATTCAATTTTATTAGATGTCTTCATTTCCGATTACATGTATGTAAATGTAGTCTTGGTGTTTTCAAACGTAACGTAATGTTGGAACCAGCCATAACAACTACCCCTACAGAGTAAGAAATACCACCTCAACTCCACCTGCGATGAGATGATTGAGCGCAAAAATATGATCGGACTCTGATATAATAGGTGTCAATATGTGTAGCAATTTATGCCATTTAATTCATCATTCTATCCCTCAACATGCCCGAAATATTGGTAAGAAAACTATTTCCAAGAAAATAACGAACTATGACAAATTGCAGTAGCATGTATAAATGTTATATATAGTTGTAAAAACAAAACTGATTGATTTGTGATTCTCAGGATCTCTAACAAAACCATAAAATTCATACCTTGTGGTCATATTTGACATATTTTAAACTCTAAAAGTGTTTGTTAATCATCATCATGTTAAAGTGACGCTTTTCGTGAGTAACTAAAATTTGCATGTTGCAAATTGTTTTTGAACAAAGAAATATATATATTCATTTTATTCAAGGCCAAGGCCATTCTCATCAGTCGATCGCTTGTGGCAGTTTATTTAGCTGAACGTTGCATATCGCAATTATTATATTAGTAATAAAATTGCATATTTTACCAATTTAAGGATCAATTACTGCAGACCACTAAATAAATATGATCCTTCCCCTTTCTAAACGAAATGATACCGATATATATCGCTTTACGTTGCAACTTTGCAAATATTCATGGTTCAGTTCAGGCTCTTCTCCACAGACACTACTTGCATTAACATTCATGAATGAAAAACAAAAATATTTACACATAACCAAATTCATTGAAGAGAATAAAAGGATAGTGAGTAGACATGGCATGATATGAAATAGAGTGTGCTCATAAGTGTATGTACATTTGTCAAAGAGAATCCATTGAAGATTTCAGACATTGACTTTACTTTATTACTTTGTCTTGTAAACAGTTAGATGCTACATTGAGATGGAAATGATGTCTCCCCTACAAAAGTACCAGGAGCAAAAGATATACATACATCAAATATCAACTTATACATATCATATCGGTCGGTGACTGACTGACTTGACTTGGTGACTAAAACTAAACACAATCTTTTTAAAGTTGTGTTGTAATGAATCGTGTGATGTGTTGTGGCGTGAGTTTTACTAGTTGCATGGAAAACGTGATCTTATTCCCGCACCTCGTAAGCTGAAAGCTGAACACTCATATGAAATTACTTACATAATATGGAAAAAACAGGATATATGAGTACACATTCACATCTCACATCCCCTTATTTATTTATTCATATGTTAACAGTACATGTGATAAAAAATATAGTAAAGCATGACCGTAGATGGGATAAAAAAGACAAAAAGGATATCCTTTAAAACATTGTTGATCATCACTGAATGTTATTTCCCAATGATGGAGCAGCGGTTGCCTTGAAAAACTGTATTATTAACTGAAGATGAGGAATAAATGAGCTATCCTATGTTTCTATCTTTCAAACTGTCGGTCTGGATCTTCAGCTTCAGGGTGACAGATAGGATACTACATTACATGGAAGTTATGTTTTCCGGAACATAATAGATCTATCAAAAAAGATGTCTGTAATAACAATACACTCAAATCCCTGACAAAATATTTATACACTTTTGTTTTTAATATGGGTTTATTCTTCAGCCACTTCAATATATCTAGTCCTGACTGACTGTCTACAACTGGAAGACAATTCAATAATGATTGTGATAGCGAGTGGAAACGTGCACAATAGCTTATTAAAAAACAACTCCTCTCCTCCGGCTTTGCTGCTGGAGAATATTTACATCCCTCCCGGACAGTTCCTCCAACTTCGGGAAACCGGAAGTGCCATGATGTGTGCACACTACTTCACATGTTGCTGTACACTCGAAATGAATCATTTACGATTTTAAGCACTCTTTCCTTCCCGTGTCATGGGAGTTAATATTATGTGAGTTTTTTGCAGTTTGTCGGCAAGTTCAGTGTGTACGTACACGTGCGTATAGTTTCTCGTTAAGTTTCTAATTGGACAGATTTAATTGCATTGGTATAAATCATACACTGGATTGGTTAAAGTTATGCTCCAAGTTCGGAGATGTCAATAAGTTGTTTTATGTACTTCATCAACATTAAATGATACTAAAGTTGGAACAAACGATGATAATAATTTTATTTTGATTCGACAGATATTGTTTTGCTGTTAAAAGTGAAGTCTTTGTTGTTAAAGTTAAATTAAATGTTTTATTGTATGCTATGAGGACATGAAATATAATCAAATCATCTATATACTGAAAGTGGAGCACAAAGTCATACGCACAGTTGATAGTGTGCAAAAAGTGTTTTGAAATTTCGACATAATGCGTAGACAGCGAATGTAAAATATCAAGTGTGCGACACAGTACACTATATATTTTTGCATGTTGTCTTAAACCAAATCCATGTATGTGATCTATACAACTCGTAACAAAGAAACTTGAACTTTTTGACATGAAAGAAGCTTCTTTGAAGAAAAGTGTAACAATGAATACTGCAACAAAAGTGATTTTGTCAACTATGAAGGAGCAAGGTATGTAAAATTGGAAATGGAAAGTATTGTATTGTATTGAGCTGTAAATTATAATCGTAAAACTACAAACGAAATTTCATACCTTCATTTTCAGGTCTAATGAAGTATAAAAAATTGAAACTCACAAAGGTTAATGCATATATTGATAATTTGGTATATATTTCGCATTTGCTTCTACAGAAAAGCTCATTTCGTTTATTCGGAAATCGTCGCTTGATTGGGATTTCTTACGGGGCCAACTTCTGGAGCTTTCAGAGGATGACCAGTTGTTCTTGGGAAGCTGGTGTCAGAAAATTATTCACCTGTTGGAGGTAAGGAAAGCTTTTTATTACTTTTCAAACGATATCAAAATTGATGATTATAGGATGTAGGATGTATGTATAGGGTGGAAGTTTGCAAGGCAAGGTAAGAGAGAACATAGGTAGAAAAAGATTCACATAATATATATATATATATGTGGCTCTCTCGGCATTCTTTGATGTTATTTTTTGGAAAATTGATGTACAATTAAATTACGGTTACATGTTACATTGCACATTTATGCGCATTTTAAATTCGAATCGCCTCTATTTGAATCGGGTCCCGCCGTTTCCCACAATTTTCAAGAGAAAGCTTTCGCATCGAATTCGGTGTGCATTCAATGCGAAAGTATCAGAGAATC
>JAQIWN010003484.1:0-13034 GCA_034699025.1 Entomobrya cf. arborea Gr-Col-00668
GGTATTTTTATTACCTGATGAAAGCTAATCTGATAGACCTATCTGTGAAACCAATCCCATCAATTTTGGATTCTGGGTCTTCCATGTCTGTTTCAGTTTGAGGATTATACACACCCGCTTGAGAGTAACCAGGTTGTTGTGGTACAGCTGCGTAAGCACCTTGCTGAGGGTACCCTGTTGGTTGATTAGGGTATCCTTGTCCTAAGAATTTCACCGAGTTAAATAAGATGTCAATTAAATGGAAAACATCTTAGAATGAATTTACTTACCATAAACTGGCTGAGAACTTGACGCCATTTTCAAAATTATTTACGTGATCCTCACAAAAAGTTTCCAGTGGATTGGTATTGCGAATCCTAGTACTTCTGACAAAAAAATCATATAAAATAATTGACTAGATGCCTTTGCAGCAATGGATTAATACATACTGAATGACAGAAACGAAAAAAAATGACGGAACACAATGCAAACAAGCGATGAGTCATTCGTATAGTCACGAGAACAGGACATCCTTAAAATAAAGTAAAAATGCGCTTGATATTCAAACGAATACCATACCGAGTAATGCTTAAGTAAAACGTTTTGCTATTTCTTAAGTATTTACTTAGAAAACACTGACAAGCTGAATTAAATTAAAAATGTAATATAACTGCAGCAATGTTTTAGCTACTGATTCAGTATTAATATAAAAGCTATGCGTATAGCAAATTCCCTCAATTTAAACTATACCCATGTAGTTATTCAGCACAAGTCACAATAATACTGTCAAAAGTGTATGCATGAAATTTTTGTACTTTATCACTCATCTCATTTCCACGTAGATGATACAAAATACTCCTATTGTAAAAAGCGAAGGTATGAATGCGTCATCCAAATACATATCACTTATCTTCTAATCTTGTTTTTATGTTGAGCCATAAGATATACTTTTTTCATGCTATAATCAAAGTGCAAACATATTCAGTCAATAACAGTTATCTTGTGTTCACAGGATTTTACCCCGAAAATTAAGAACTGCAAATATGTAATGAAAACGACATCAAAGTTTGCAATTAGAAGAACATAAAATGTAACTTTTCGTGTTTTATTTTTAATATGTTACGCAAAGAGTTCAGTTTAAATACAAAATTTGGGTCTAAGTAAAATGATGCATTTTAAAAATAAAACTTTGCTTGGTTTCCTTTATGGAAGAATTGCTCAACACTATCTAAAATAAATGACGATATATGCTTATTTCATGGAAATTAATATAATCTTTCAATCCCAAGTGGAATATTTTGTGGTCATTCAAACCTATTATGCATGTATAATAAAGCCGGGAACAAGTGTATTATTATGATATTTTGTTGTCATGTTTTTCTGGTAAAATCATTTCGATTTAAGGTAAGCCGCAAGAGTTTAAGGTTATTGACCTTAGCAAAAATAAATTTTCGTAGTTTATTATATACCTTCGTTGAAAAGAAGGTATTAGTCCAATGTACTTGTATGGCAGTTCTATATCATAAAAACATGATACATATATCATCAAACAATTTTTTTAAGCTTTAATGATAACTGGTTGTATTACTTTTATTTTGACAATAATAACATTTTAATACGACAAATAGATTTTAATCTTTTTACAATTCTTAAAAATTACAACCTTTATTAATGAATATAATAACTCTTTCTCTACAACTAAACGTCTTCCTTCACATTTATCTAAAATGTGAATCTATACCAGATCTATGGTAATTAAGATTAAGTTTTGTTTTAATAACAAGAAAGAATGTTCTTTGTAAAACGAATCTTATAAATGCAGGTGCACTCCCGTTGTCCATTTTATGGAATTCGCCTACTCGAATAGATATTTTTGGACAACTCCTAAAAAACCGGCAAGACCATTTGCATTGATCATTTTTATTCCATTGTTTTATTCGCTGAAGATTTTTCCCAGATATTATGATTGATTGGCTTCCCATTCTTAGTAATAGACAAATTATTGTTGCAGAACTAATAGAAAATACAGCCATTACCAATATTCCAAAAGGCGGTAAACTGTTTTCAAATATCAATAAAATATATAAAAGAGTGATCAAAATTAAAGCTCCGAAAAATTGAATAGCTGGCCAAATATACGATTGGAAGCATTTGTCGCACAATATAACAAATATTTGTAGCTGTCGATAAAATGTTCCAATGTTCTCGACAAATTTTCAATCTAAGTTGTTGTGCAAACCGTATTTTGTAACAAACCTAAAATAAAAAAATAAAAATGAATCGAACAAGATAGTTATAAAAATAACATCATACTTGACTGAGATTCGTGTTACCATAATTCTTGAAGACGTATACCAATTTGATTTAACGTCACCAGGCAAGAAATTGCAGTCATAGCAGCAGTCATTCCCACAGGCACATTAAACACAATCTGACACAATGTTATATATATTCGAAATATCACAGAATAGGATCCCTTAGAACCCAATGAAAATCTGTATGCATCATGCAGACTAGGTATAACAAATGCAATACAAGGGACAAATATTATATAAAATGTACTGATTGCAATGCCTCCAAACACAACCAAAAGAAAAAAGGGTTTATGTTTAGATGAGTCACGATTTCTCAAAATATTTCTATTGAATTGATTTAGTGACAGAAGCTCACTGGCATGGTTTGTAAAGAAAGAGTTGAATAAGTGCTTTAATTCTATAACATTTTTGTTCAGTACAAGCAAAACTGTGAACGCTCCCAATTTTGAAGCTAATAGAAAGATGTGGTAAAATATTTGTAAGATGCTTTTAGATTTCCTGCAAGTTGAACAGTTAAAAATCTCTACAATTGTAATGAGCAGTGAAAACGCCACTAAAAATGACCATAATAATCGAGTAGATTTTTTAATTTCATAATATTTCACTTCAACTTTTTTACCCTTGCACTTATGGAAGTAAAGCGGAATCAAAAACAACTTATTACTGCAGCAATTAAAAAGCAATGCTAAGGCTTCGAGAACGTCTTCTTTGGCCATGTTTTTTAAGTCGGTAAAATTCAAACTAAACTGCTGAAAAATAAGTTTTCGGTTTGTTCATGGTTTGTTATTCAAATTATTTGTTCTAAAACGTGTACGCGTGTACAATGTTTGATCTAAATTAAATTTTTCAGCTTAATGTCCGGAAACAAATATTATTTCTTTCCAGTGACAGTTATATAATCAATACGAAAATGGCTCAGACGAAATATGAAAAATTGACATTTCAGTAAATTGCTTTTATGAGTAACTTCAGACAGGCTTTGTTACTGAGTTTTAGAATATTCGAACACGTCTAGTGTCTAGCTTCTATTTTTGCAAAGGTGTGGATAGTTTCCACGGCAAAATATGTATAAACAAAAACAACTTCAAAGGTAAAATTTGTAAATTAGTGTTTAGTACAATGAAAACACAGACTTTATTTTATCACACTTAAAGGCTTGTTTTAAATTCAGTTTTGAAAAACATGGAATTATTTTGGTCGTCGAGCTATGAAATAAATAATATTTTGCATTGGGATAATAATAAACCTCATCTGGATGTAGTTGTGGTTGGAAGTCTAAATATTTAAAGCTATTCATCAAATTCCATCGAAAATAAATAATTAGCTCCGTCTTTAATTTAATCAAATTTTATATTGTATGTATTTTTACGATAAAAGAATCGTTTTTTTTAGATATCGCCAATTAACCTTTTTATCATTCAGACGACACCAAAATTTCACTAACTTTAAAAAAAAGTTTCGATGAGTTGGCTTTTGATAATAGCTCGCGTCATTTGAATTTTGTCTGCGTAACCCCATTCTAAACGGGTGACGACAGCTTTTAGTTACTGCAGCTTACTAAATATACGGCTTGATAAACTTGTTTTGGATATTTTGACACATTACTTGTATTGTCAAATATATAATACAATTTTGATGCATTTATCATTCCAACGGAATCATATCATTCGAACTCCCCAAAAAAGCTTTTTAATTGATACTTTGTAAGTAAAATTCCATAGCAGTATAAGTTATATGCATAGGAAATTCGTTTGGACAGCTTTACAGACTTTTACCATAATAACATAACATAAAGCGATAAGTAATTAAAAAGACTTTGTAACAACTGTTTACAAAATCTTTAATGCGTACATGCAAACAGTAATAAATACATCATAGAGTTTCATCGATAAACATTGTTTTACTGAAGACACTTAGGTTGTTTTAAATATGGGTATTATTACTTCTTTGAGGGAATATGAAAACACAGCATAGACTGTAGACAGTATTATACTTATTTGACGGAAGAAATATTTTAGATTTTTTTGATGTTGTATGTTTTGAAAATAACACAGTTTCAGGAAACAAGCAGAATAACATCCTAACATCCTGTTTTTCTGAGCCTATATATGGCAATTTTGTTTCATTGTATACGGTGTTATTTGTCTGAACTGAAAATAACCAATAATGTTCAGCATCAACTCAATGTCGGGCTTCTCGGTGGTCTTAAAATAACTCGTCTTAAATGGACATGCATATGCAAATTAATTTAGTTTTATTATTCAAATCTTTTATTCATTTAAAAAAGTTTTGATTCATGTACATTTTTCAGCGTTCAGAGTAAACCAAGCTTGAGAAAATATATTTGGGGTAATTTACAAAAAGTATTTAATGACCTTGGTCGTCACATACCCACCCAATTTTTCGAAAGTATGCACATGCTCCTCTGTAATCTTTAGGAAGCCCAGGTGGAATTTTTACTTTTGGTGGCGGAGCAGCAGGAACGTTTGTACCTGTAATTGAATATTTAATTTTAAGTGCTCTTGTTTTGAAGAAATGGTTGAATACTTTAAATTGAATCTTAAATCTTACCAAACAAAATGTGGTCGACATCATCATCGTCCTCTGGGCCAGTGCTCAGCACAATGGTGGTCAAGAACGCAATAAACTAAAAAATTATTGACATCGAAAAATAAGAACTTTTATAATAAACCTAAAATTGGGAACATTTCAATAAATTAAAATATTTCTTACCAGAAAAGTAATAAAGAACTTCATTGTGGAGATGTAACTGGAAGAGCTGTAGCACACGAATAAAAACTTCTATGCTAGTTACCAGTACTTTTTAATGAATTTTCGATAAAAAAACACTAATTACCCAACCAACCTAATGACAAAATTGTGTAGCAGGACATCCATCCTGGTAACTAGATAATATTATTATGTTGCACCTGCTAATTGACTGTTAGATTTATGCTTTAAAATTCTTGTATTTTCTTATGACCCGAAATAGCCATAATAACTTTTTAAATGAAATAATGACGAAATTAAAATCAGTTTATAGATTATTTTATTTTTTACTTCAATATTGCCACCACAAATATACATAAGTTTAACACAAGCACAATAGATCCAATCACTCTAAATAATAATCTATCCATTTTTTGTGCAGCCAAAATATGTTCAAGTTCACCTTCATTTCTTTCTCTCGTCTGATTTCTATTAGGTCCAGGTATCTTATCTCCTACAACAAGTGATGAAACACTGGACGTCTCTTGTACATTTGCTGAGTCAGCTTGAACACAGTCCGTTAGAGGAATATTATTTTTGTCATCATGATTTACCTTGAAGCTTTTGGACGACATACAGTTTATACACCCATTTGAAATTTGAAATGCTTCAGGGCCGTCAGTTCGAATCTTCCAAACAAATATCGTTCCAAATACACTTGACATCGTCAACAGCAACATTGACGACATATAAATAACTGAAACATCAAATTCGCACAATTATTTATTTTTAATTGGATTTAATATATTTTTAAATTACATTTTTATCACTCCCGCTTTACCAATTAGGGGTACTCCATTTGGTTTCCGTGCAACGTCACTGTAATTTTTAGATAATATATTAAATCTAAGCAATCTTTAAATACTTCATCTTGCATCATTAACTTTATTACACATTTACCCAGTCTCCTGCCAAAAATATACACAAAACACCACAAAAGCGGTAAGCCCCACAAAAATTCTCAATCCCAGATTCTGATCCACCCGTAACTGGAACATCATTACCGTCAACAACGATAACAAAATGAAAGGAATTATCGTATCCAACACATAATACAATGTCATCCGTCTAATTACTATAGTAGCTATAATCTCCACAGTAGGTTCACCATTACAGCAAGCTTGCACACTAGTCTGTCTTGATATACTTGTTTCCAACACTTCCCATTCCCCATTATTAGCAAACTTATCCACTTCAATATTGTCACTCATCATCCATAAATCTATCTAAAAATAATTAAAACAACTTTAACTCAAGTCATTTAAAACATAAAAGTTTAAATTAGTAAACAGTATATATTTGTCATTCTAACGTCAAAACCGTGATGAGTCCATGAACCAATGTTAAGGTGACAAACTTGAGTGTCAAACGCAAAAAAGAAGACGTCAATGTCACACATGGCTCGTATTTTCTTAGGCTCAACTATCGAAACTGAGCCATTGTATCTCACTATAGCAGGATATTTCCCGTCACTCAGTTGAACTAAATCATCAGCACTTTAATAAACGATACACATAAACATTTACATAAATGCTAACATAAAGAATGGAATTTTCCTAGCTTATATAATAGAAGAATCTTTTTAATCTTTTCTTATTTTTTTATAATTACCTGTTCAACAATTCGATATCCGGAACCCAAATATTATACAAGGACATCCTTATGTCAGTTATGTTGTCATATTCAGCAGGTCTCCATAGCAGCTTTCGGTCATACCAATCCATTTTCAGCCAGATGTATGCCGTTAGCACCTGATTTTTTGCGTCCTATAAATTAGTTTTAATTTTAAACTACGCACTAATTTTAGAGCATTTTAATCTAGATATATATTGATAATGTAAAATATCTTACCAAGTTAAATATTCGTTTCAAATTAATTCCTATAGAAACAGGAAGTGTATCGGTTGGATGATCAACGGGTCTTGCATCTTTGCTATATCCTCTCAATATCTGTTTAATTACCAATTTTTCAGTATATTCTCCATTTGTACTTAAACTGCACAAAATGCCCAAAACTAGCAATTTAAATATTTTGTTGGTCATCATTGTAAACTTAATACAACGTAAATGTATTATGTATTAAGTATATTTTAGTTCAAAAAGACAATGCTTGACAATTAACAAGTCATGTTCATGCATAACTTGTCAACAGAATGAAATACAGTGCACTTACAAAACATTTGATAAAAAGCAGTACTTTTATTACATATACATGATTATTTTTCATGACAGATACCAATCCACACATATCATCAAAACAAAACAGCAATTCTCATTCAAATCATACAAAACTTGTTCAGTATAAAATAATGCAGTTATAAAACATGTAGAAATTATTTTTTTATATTTTACTCGCTCGGCTTATTTGGCTTTCTGACCTTGTCTGTCAAAACTCGTCGCATATTTTTAAAATGGAATCATTGGACAAATTATTACTCATGTATAACAGTTAATTATTTCACATTACCATAATCACTTTTACCATTACGTTTACCAAAAAATTTATAAAAACAATAGTAATAGACTCTTACTTTACTGTGATATAGACACGTATACATACAACTGTTATTTAAAAATAGCTACTAAAATTATAACAAAGTTTAGTACCATAACCAATGACCCAATCATCCAGAATAATATTCTGTCCACTTTCATTGCAGACGTTAAAAAACTTGTAGTCTTCACATCTCTCTGCTGCTGTTGATGATGATCCCCTCGTGTTTGACTTGAACTTATTCCACCACCACTGCTACAACCACCAGCAGCTCTTTCTCTTTCCATCAAAACAAGTGAAGAAACACTTGTTACTTCCTGAACATTAGCGGAGTCCATAAAACCATAATCAGATAATGGAATATTATCTCGAATATCATCTTTCACGGTATAGCTTCCAGACGATATACAAGCCACACATTTTGGATATAGTAAAGCATGTGGACCAACTTGACAGAGCTTCCAAACGAACAATGTTCCAAACACAGTCATCATCGAAAGCACCATCATGAACGTCATATAAAGTACTAAAACATGGAAAGTAAAACGATTTTATAAACTATTTAAATACCTAATTTATTTAAATAAAAATATGCTTACCAATTAGAGGTATTGGGCCAGGTTTGTCTGGAACATATCTGAAATTTAAAGTAATCTGAATATCTTGCAACGTTCCATTTTAACGTCTGTAATTTCTCGCTAATGTTTTGTAAATTTTACTATGCTTACCCAGTTTCATGCCACAAAAAGGTACAAAACACCAAAAAGGCAGTTAAACCAACAACAGTTCGTAAACCCAAATTTCTATCTACCCTCAACTGAAACGAGAATACCATCAAAATCGACAGTAAAATAAAAGGAAGTATTGTATCCAACACGAAAAAGAGTGATCTCTGTCTTATAACTAGCTTAACAGTAACGTCTACATAGTGCTCTTCAAATCCAATATAATGAACGGTCTTTTTGGTCATGCTACTATTAACAATCTCAAATTCCCCTTTGGTTGTAAGGTCATCCATTTCAATTTGTTCAGAAGGTATTAAATCCATCTAAAAAATTCAAATTCATTTGCTTTAAATTTGCACGTTATTTTGTGAGGAAAATGATGTTAGATATTTTATCTAATTTACATTAAAGCCATGATGGGTCCAAGAACCAATTTTCAACTTGCAAGTTTGTGTTCCGAAACGAAAAAAGAAAACGTTCATTTCACAAGTGGATCTTATTTTGTGAGGTTCAATGATTGAAACAAAACCTGAACTTTTAACTACAGCTGGATAAGTAACACTGGATAGTTGAGTGAGGTCATCAGCACTGCATAAAATAACGAAAGCGTAAACGTTTTAACTCGAATTAAAAAAATATTATTGGATTTTTTATAATATTTTTACCTATTGTATAATTCTAAATCCGGCGTCCAGATTTGATCAGATGGTAACCTAATTTCGGTTAAATTTCCAAACTTCGTAGCGTCCCAATGTAGCTCTTCATCAAACCATTCGAATTTCGCCCAAAGATAGGATTCCAGCACTTGATTTTTTACGTCCTTTAAAACGTTTATAAAATAACCTTGTAAAACTTAAAGAATCAACTGACTAAGTTTGAATGAATTTAATTTGTGATGCATATTTTAATTTATTTACCAATTCTGTTATTTGTCTCAAATGAATTCCAACTTTTACCAAGACTGGAGCACCTGGAGGCTCTGAAACAAAGGGTCGAGCATCCTTGTTATAGCCATCCATTAAATGTTCGATCACTAATCTTTCTAAATTCTCCATACTTTCAACATATTTTACATTAAGTATCAGTAAAACAGTCACAACAAGTGTTTTTAAATTCCAATTTAAATTATAAAACATTTTTTGCTCTAAATTGCGAATCTAATAAAAATATTTAAATTTCTCTTCACTGCTGCGTTAACATATGAAATTTATTTTATGCACAAGTCTTACAAAATGCACCAGCTTTTTTTCCTTATGATTATGAAATATGCATGCAAAATGACAAAAAACCAGTAAGAGTTTCTTGACCTAGTATATCACTCTGTTGAACGGTCATAGTCATAGTCATAATATAATGATCGTGTCAAAAAGTTATTTATTTTAAACTGGAACAATATTATCAATTTATATAAGATCATTTTCATTCAATCTGCATGTCAACAGCACCAACTTTATTTACGACTGTGTAACCGAGTGTTTAATGCTGGCATCAGAAGAAGAAAAACCTCACAAAACGGTTTCAATTGATGCATAATATATAATTTAAACGATCCATAAGTTCATGCACTCTTTTAATCTTGTCCAATTAATAAAAAGTGCATAAAAACTGACTTGGTTCAATAAATTTAAGTAGAGTGTTTTTAAATGCATGTTTTTCATGATTTCACTCAACAAAATTTATAAGCTACTTAACAGAGCTTTCTTGTCCGCAAATTTATTTTTAATAAAGAAAATAAAATTTAATTTTTGACGCTTATATCCAAGTAATTAAAAGTTAGACGAATGAGAAAACGAATTCGTCGCAATACAAGTTATAATTGATTTCATTTATTTAAAAATTGCCACTAAAATTATACAAACGTTTAATATTAAAACCAGTGATCCAATCAGCCTAAAAAGTATTCTATCCATTTTTAATGCAACATTAAAATAACTTGGTGTAGATTCCCTTCTTTGCTGACGATGATGATGACTTCCCGTACTACTACCAGTACCAGCACCTCTCTCCTTATCCTTATCCATCAAAACAAGCGAAGAAACACTACCCGTCTCCTGCAAATTTGCAGTGTCCATAAAGCCATAATCCGATAATGGAATATTGTCTCGAATATCATCTTTCACTGTGTAGCTTCCCGATGACATCAAGTAAGTTACACATTTTGGTAAAAGTAGGACATGTGGACCCACTAAACCAAGTTTCCAGACGAACAATGTTCCAAATACGGTCAACATAGAGAGTACCATCATTAACGTCATGTAAAGGACTAAAATAATTATTCAAAAATATATAAATAATGAATATATGTTTTTTATAATTATCGAAAAGTGTAAATAAAATAAACGTTATTCATACTAATTAGAGGTACTACTCCAGCCTTATTTGTAACCAATCTGTAAAAAAAAATTCAGTCAAACTTACAAAAAAAAGTATTTAAAAAGTAAATCTTTAATAAACTTGTCAACTGTCTTAAATACGTACCCAGTTTCATACCATAAATAAGTACAAAACGCAAAAAACGCTGATGTCTCTGTAACAACCCTTAAACCCAAATTCCTATCAACCCGTAATTGAAACGTCATTACCATCAAAAACGACATAAAAACTAAAGGCACCACAGTATCCAAAATATAAAATAAATTTCTCCATCTTATAACCAGAGTAGCTGTAATATCCACATAAGCCTCTTCACAACAAGCATATTGGTTAACATTTTTGACCATTTTAGATTCAAGAATCTCATATTCCCCCGTTTTCGAAAATTTGTCAAGGTCAATTTTCTCGGAAGAATTTAAATCGATCTAAAAAACCAAATAATAAATATCTTGCTACAAAATATTTTGTTACATTTTACTTAATTATCTTAACTATTAACTAATTGTTTAATTTTATGTATTTTTTTACATGAGAACCGTGATGCGTCCAAGATCCAATTTTCAGATCACAAGTTTGTGTATCAAACCGATAAAAGAAAACGTCCATTTCACAAAATGATCTTAACTTTTTCGGTTCGATAATTGATACTTTACCATTATTCTTCACAACTGCTGAATATTTGACGCCACTAACAAGCAGTTGAGTTAGGTCATCCGCACTTAAAAAAAACAAAATTAAATTAAAAATATGCTTGCCCTTAATTTTTTAAGAATCATCGTGTTAACTTTCAACCTATTATATAATTCCAAGTCTGGCATCCAAATCTGATCACCCGGTAACCGAATATCGGTAACATTTCCAAATTCCTCAGGTTCCCACTTTAGCTGCTCATCAACCCATTCAAATTGCATCCAAATGTGGGACTCCAACACTTGTTTTTTTACATCCTTCAAAATTAAAAATTTGAATTTATATATTTTTTTAACATTTAACTATAAAATAAGTAAACAAGTTTATTTTCCCAACTCACTACGTCCAACAACTGCATCAAGTGCATTCCCAATTTCACATGAATTGTTCCCCCCGGGGGATCCGAAACGTACGGTCGAATATCTTTATTATAATCGTTTAATAAATGCTCAACTAATTTCTTATCTGGATTTTCTACCGATCCAGTAAACTGAATTATTACAGCCACTAATATAGCAACTAATTTTCTTCGGATAGCTATTCTTTTCATTTTTACTTAGCAATTTTTAAATTAAACTAATTTTCCAAATATTTTTTGACTTAACTTTTGAAATACAATAAAATTTCACCAAACGTGGTCCGTGATCGAAAATGCACGCACAGATGAACTGCTAATCTAAGATAAAGAAATGGTGACTACACACTTGTTGACCTGTTGACGTGTTGACCTTGTCAGTAAACTGGATCATTTTTATTACTCAAGTAATTTATCCAATTAGCTTCGTAATTCATTACATACATAAAACATGGTCGTGTATAGTTATTATAAACACCAAATCTATTGCAAAAATATATCAAATCTAGTCCAGTAGACTGGCTTAATACTGTATTACGACTTATGATAATAATTTATTTGATGAACAAGTATAAGCACTAGTAAATAAGACGATGACCATTTCATCCCAACGCTTTATCATATTTTTCTTCACAACAAAAATGTCCAGACGATTTGTATGAAAAATAGCCGAGTCCAGAGTTGTTTACGCATTCATGCGGTTTTCGCTTGACGTTTTGATTATTTCACCATTTAGCATCATCATCGTATCGTGTATACTAAAGATTCATTAAAAGGCTCGCTTGCTTGAAATCTTTCTTAAGTTCATAAAATGACTTAAAGTTTAAAATCTTTATTAACCATTTTTCTCTTTTGTACATTATAGCTTTACATGTAAATTCCGATTTACTTTAATAAATTAGAACTACATCGAAAGTATTTATAACAGCAAGCAATTTAAATTAATACAGTAGCATATTATACTCTATACAAAGTAGAAAAACGGCGAAAGTCCCTTGAAGATCTACCTGATGCATCAGGTTACCCCAATTTAGATATCGGTTCCTCAAAAATTGTAGGACCTTGGTACGTTGCTTAAGGTGGGCTACAAAAAAATCACAAAAAAACGTTGTCAATTAATACGTAAAAGTTAATTAGCGAAGTAAATTAATTGTTATACATATGTGTTCCATTTGCCATGGATGCCAGGTGGTGGGCTGGAGAAATGAAAGCTAAATCGTCCTTCTTTTTTCATTTTCTTAAAAGAAAGACGTCAGTCAGCCATCTCATCCAACTTCATTTTAGCCAAGGTAGAAAGTAAATACAAAGTAACTTAACTAATCGTTAGTCACTTA
>JAQIWN010003485.1:0-13034 GCA_034699025.1 Entomobrya cf. arborea Gr-Col-00668
ATTGGAAATCCATTTGCCTATTTCCATTCCTCCTCGACCATGGACTTCAGTCACGTCACGCACCAATTGGATTGCCTAGTCCTCCGTGTCAAGTGACTCTAGCCAATCGTCCATGTAGTGGCTATCCGTGATAGCTTTTGCTGCTGCTGGGAACTCCTTCTTGAACTCCAAGGCATTCCTGTTCTTCACATATTAGGCACAATATGGGGAACAGACCGAACCAAACATCATCACTTGGAACTCATAAACTGAGGGAGGCTTTCCTTCTTCATCTCGCCAGAGGAACCTTTGGGCTGGACAATCTTCCTTCCGAATCCGGACCGGGTGGAACATCTCGGTGATGTCACCGGAAACAGCAATCCTTTTCTGCCGGAAACGAAGCAGCACCTGTGAGTGAGGTGAGTAGGTCAGTAGGGGCTACCTGGGTGTGCTTGCATACTTTTTTTCAGTGCAACCTTGAATTTAAATGATCAGTTCATTTTTATAGTTAAAAAATTATGTTTATGTGATGTTTGATTTCTAACAAAAAAACTTCAAACTGGAAATTTAAAATTTCATTATAATTTTATTACCATTTACCAAATAAAAAATATAAGTTTTGGATTAAGAAATTTACAGAAAATATACCCCAAATAAAAACTAATCCTTTCCTAAACCCCACCCATCCCCTCTTCATTTTATTTACACAGTACAAATGCTTAATATTTAATATAACCCATGATCCTTCTTTTTTTGCTTGAAGTCGAGGTTTGTAACCGGAGGTACCCACGTTCGAACACGAAGAAAAGCTGCAATCGAATGTTAATTATGCATTAGCCAAAGCTGCATTTAAAAAGAAATGTCAGTTATATACATTTAAACTTACATAAAGTAAATTTTTCGGAGAGAAATATAACCGATCCACATCTACGATGAAGTTAGTTTTCTGAATTCTGGTCATCATTCTAAATGGAATGTAAAGCATTGTGGAAGACGAACCCGCAGTATTTATGACAACTAAACAAACAAGAGATTTAAACAATAAAGTCTAAAGTATGACATCAAATAAAATTCAAATAAACTAACCATAATCCGACATGACTTTTGTGTACTGTGCATAGCGCAATGTCCTTAAAATACAGAGCCAGTCATCCTTTGTCATTACACCCGGTAAAACTAATGACGTATTACGCTTATGTATAATATTCATAATACCACGTATAGCCTCTAAGTAACAAAATTCTAAATTGCAGCATAAACTACTTTTAATTTTCGTGTAATCACAGGCATGTTTAAGGATACGGAAACTATTACTGTCTGTAAACACTATTCTTAGTAATATAGATAAAATTTGAATATAGTAATTTAATGTATGTTTACATACGCACATTTTTACACTCATTTTAATTTCAAATTACACTTGATTTTTAGATTAAGTAACACTAAACTAATCACTAAGAATTAAATCAATCTTATTCTTCAGAATCAAAGTTATCTTCAGGGGACGAGATGGGCTCATAATCTGGGATAAAATGCAAAACTGAACTTGGCACATTGGTTGATGAGTTTTCATTTGCATGGGCAGCATCTTGTGGTGCAGTCTAGTCAGCGTTTACGCTTGGGGTGGTGCTGGCGCTGTTGTTGCCAGTCAGATTATCTAAGAATTCTTTAAGGGGATCGTAGCATGATGGGAGTGATACGTAATAATTTATGTCTGCTTCTGTAGACGTTGATGTGATTTCGTTGCTTTGAATACAGATTTCTTGAGCTTGTCTGTCTGAAGAAACCTGTTCGCTAGGGAAAAAATGTCGGAGGTAGATGAACTCATTTCCTCGGTAGTTTTACTTTGATCTGCAACTCCAGAAGATTCTGCTTGGAATATCCAATCGAAGTCTAAGTCTTCGAACAAGATGTCTGGTACATCCAAAGCCTCTGGTTGAAACTGACTTGGCATGTTGCAAAGATCGGAACAGGTATCACCTTCCTGTACACCTAATTCAATTCGTGTTGACTGATAAAAGCTCACATTAGCCACAACCGTTTCAGATTGTAGCATTGCAATCGTGTTTCCAAAATTATGCAACAAAATTTCCACAATTGCACCGTTGTTGATAATAAACACTTTACTTCAATATTTAAATCACGACGAATTCCGGTTGATAAATGTCTGTAGTTCCCCGGATCGATGCATGTAAACACACCACTTTTCAAAGTGAGTAGGTTAATATTTACATTAAGCTCTATTGGAGGACTACCATGCCCCCCGTATGAATATTTAATGCACACTGGCTCCATTGTATCTGCTTATGGCAAGAGTAAAGGTTCAACTGATAAGAATACGAGCCGTGTCAAGTCTTATATAATTTGCTTTATCCCTAAATTGGGAGAAGTCATTTATTCTTCGATAACAATTTAAGTAATAAGCTATAAACATCTCAAGGTCATAACACACAAAAATAGGTAAGAAGTATCACCTCATGCACCTCCACCTCATGGCCCACTTGTGCCTATGCAGAGGTAGTTGGCTTGCACAAATATTGGCGTGCTATTATAGGATTTTTTATTTGAAATGAAACGAATTGGTAATTCTTGATATCATGATACTCTAAGAAATGCAAGTCTCCCCATTCTCGGTAGAGTTCCTCCAGTCTGCAACAAGCATCAATAATGCGATGGCGTAAAAGTTCATATTTTTGTGGGTCTCTATCCCATGGATAAATTGGTGCCCGTATCTAGCTATACATGTTAAAAGAAAAATTAATGCCATTTTTTAAAAGCCAATTTAAGTTAACCTATTAAGTTATTATCTTTACGAGCATTCACCTTTGTCTCAGGTAATGCTGTATCATCCGCCTCCAAAAATGCCTTCACACTGACAGGTTTAATTTTTATTTCCAAAGCAGGAGCACGAGAGTCAGTAGTAACGTTCTTTGAGGTAACTGCCATTGTTAACATTACTATCCGTGGTAATGTTTGCATTATTATCTATCATGTCCAGCTGTAAAAAAGAACAATGATGGTATTTGTAGAGAAAAAATTATTAAAATAATCCTCGTCTTTCAAAAGCACACTCTTTAAAAGTATTCAACTTTTCTACATTCAAAGCCGTAGTCTTCATTCCCTCAAAAATTTCGTTTTCAGAGGCGGTACCATCCACGAGCTTTGGGATGGGTCTGGTGCCATTGACGCTGGTGTTGTAGATAGTGCTATTGGCTGTTTGCTACAGTTTGCGATTCAAATATGCCCGTCTGCAAAATGGCATTTACTATTACTATTTAAAAAATATATGCAGATCAACAATTCAATTAACCTGCTGATCTGATCCAGCATCAAACATTTTATTTTCGAATTTTGTCAACACCTCTTTCTTGTTTTTGTTTCCCACGTTGCGGTAATGGGGTGGAGCATCGAAACCTGAAGCTAGTAAATTGTCTGGCTTATTTCCATCTCCTTCTCCATAATTTACCTAAAAACAGCATTGCTAGTTCGGTAAGTTATATAATTTATTTTTAATGCAATTCAATGTTATATCTGTAAAAAAATTTAAGTTACCCGTTACGGTTACCCGTGGGTAAACCCGGGTTGGGTTATAACTGGTAGCCATGCCTGATTATGGAACATGTTTTGTGTAAGTGTTTTGAAATTAATGTACATTGTTGTGCCAAAAATGGACTTGTCTTAAGAAAAATACATGATGTAGTGATGTTTTCTTGCCTTTTGAAAAATGAAAAGAAAAACAACCTCGCTATGCGGATTCAACATTTTAGAATTAATGTTTTGGTTTTATTTCATATCAATTTTATTATTTGACATTTTGAAATATTGTGTTTCTTAAAATTATATTGTCAAAACTAAAATTGAATTTTAATTAATTTCATATTGAATGACACTTTCATTTTTACGACCGACGTGATTGTGAAACGGCCACTGCTTCTACATCTGTCATGTGGGTGCTTGCATATTCATCGTAAATTTGCTCAAGTTTTGCATAAATTTCTGAATCCGGGGATAAAAACACCGTGAAGGCCTTGCAAATACGATTATCATAATAGAGTTCTAGTCTAACTTGCTGTTCGTTAGGCTGCACTGGACGGGCTTGGCTCTTACGCATGTAACTATTAGCCGAAATTCGGAGTATTATGCTCTCCTTTTTTGCATTGTACGTTTATGATGGATTTACTCCCCAAACTTCATAAATCCGATTTTGGTTTGATGCCATATTTGCACATATAAATTGAATTTCACACACGAACCCTCACATAAAATTCACTTTAACACTTTAACTGCACAAGTAAACAACGTCGCACTCACAATTCATCTGCACTGAACTACAACGTACAAGCTTGTTTATATAGCTAGCAGCGGTTTCCTCCAAAAATGATCAAAGGAAAAAGGAAGGATACCATTAATAAAATGGCATAGCAGGAATAAAATAGTTACCACTTTGTAGTTTTGGTTGCAGTCTTCCATTTCCGCTGAGGAAGAAAATACACCATTTCAATAAGTCCTGTTTTCGGTGTTAGTTCGGAGTGTTTTGTGTTAAATCGTTGTTCTTTAAGTGCACAAATTGGAGTTTTAAATTTTAATGGAGATTGAGCGCTATAAGAAGCGCAAATGCCAATTCTGCGGATATTTAGCGGAAAGGCCTTGTGAAATAGACGCTCATTTTTACCAGTATCACGATTTTTATTATTCTCAAAAGTTGGAAGGCGCTGGAAAGACTAAATCTGGTAAGGATGTCATCGAAAATATAAAAAATATCCAACATGAGGTTGGTTTTGGGTTTACAAAAGGGAGTTGGCTAGACGATTTCTTAAGTGAATATCATATGGATACATCGGTGTTTAATTTTAAGTTTCCCATTGATTTATTCAGTTATGTTTATGGTGAACTCACAGATGTACTACGAAATGAAATTGAGAATAAAAAACAATATAAAGTATTTTTCCACATTGACGTCATATTTAGTAAATATGATTTGGCAGAAGATAAAATTATTTTTACTGATCCTCCAGTAGTGTTTAGATCCTACAATCATTCAGTGCTTCACTTTAGCATGCTTGATAAAATTTTGGATAGTGCATGCAAAAAACTTGACGTGAAAATCGAAAACTTTCTAATGCACCAGTCAGGCTGAAATGTGCATGAGATTACAGATCTGACATTAAGAGTATTGCACCTTCGAAAAATTCCATTCAAGGTACATTCCTTTTCCTCCCGAATTACTCTCAAAAAAAGAAGCCGG
The DNA here is from genome assembly GCA_034699025.1 of Entomobrya cf. arborea Gr-Col-00668. Taxonomy (NCBI): domain Eukaryota; kingdom Metazoa; phylum Arthropoda; class Collembola; order Entomobryomorpha; family Entomobryidae; genus Entomobrya; species Entomobrya cf. arborea Gr-Col-00668. The sequence goes on from JAQIWN010003485.1 coordinate 5,225, forward strand.
TGCAAATATGAATATAAAAAACAATAGAGTTACACCTGATGGAGATCACTTACGCTGTTTCCTTTGGAGCTGCTTGGCAAAGCTGGCACCATGCACAGGGAGAAATAAGTACAAGCGTAATACAGAAGTGAAAACCTACAAAAAAGAAAGCATTTTAAAACTAATAAATGTACAGGGAATTAATTTCCCATTCACTTTAGATCAAATCCCCAAATTTTTAGCACAAAATACTAGCATAAGTCTTACAATATTCCAGTACTTCGTTAACAGAACGAAGAAGTGTACATGTACGACTTTAAAAAATCATACTGCAAAAATTATGCTGCTAAACAAAGAAGTGTATTGGAGAACCTTTATCCCATCTACATTTCTCCCGAGAAAAAGGAAAAACAAATTGAACTTCTACTTCTTACGGAACAAATTGGTAACAATGTAAATTCGCATTTTACGTTAATAACCGACTTAAATCGATTCTTACGATCATCAAATAAAAATAAACAAAGCATTTGCACCTTGTGCTTTCAAAATTTCAATTAAAAAAAAACATTTCAAAAGCATGACGAGATATGCCAAAAAGAAACGGGCCAAGCTAGATTCCCTAAAAAAGATTACCTGGAGTTTAGTGATTTTGCCAAAACACAATTCTCCCCTTTTATATATTTTTTAGATTTCGAAGCTAGTTTAAAGCCAGTAACTGGCGAACTGTGTGGTAAATCTAATAAAATTCAAATGCATGAGGCATGTGCCTATTCGTGGTCATTGATATCACACGACGATAAACTCATTAAGTCAAGCACTTATTTACAGCAAAGTGAAGATGATGACGTTACTAGCAAAGTGATAGCAGAACTTATCGCAGATGCTACTCTTCGACTTGAACTGATCGATAAAATGCAAGAAACTGCAAAAAAATTAATGACAATTTCTGTTATTGATGCGAACGCAATACTGACTGGAAGTATTGAAAGATAAAAATCTTGTTTCTTTTGCAATTCAAAATTTACGTCAGCAGACTTTGACAATGCAAGAAATGTTTTACATCATTCCCATACCAGCCCATTCAACCTAGAAGGGTACAGTCACAGCAAGTGTAACATTAAAGCTAAATTGTCACGTAAAATTGCATGCGTTATATATAATGCAGCGGGTTACGATAATAAATTCATTTTACAAGTGATTGGAAAATTTAGCAAATTGCATAAACTCCGTTGCATTCCAAAAACAAATGAAAAGTTTGTAAGCATTGGCATTGGCCCAATTCAAATTATAGACGCTGTGAGTTTTTTTAAGTCATCATTAGACTGTGCTGTAAGCCGTCTTTATGACGATGGGAAAGGTGCACACCATTTTAAAATTGTTGAATCAGAATTTCGAGAAAAACTTAAGAAATATAAGCTCCAAAAACATCGCCTTTTCTCTAAGGCACTTTTCCCATATAATTTACTGACTTCTTATCATGCATTTAAAAGAAAAGATTACCACCATCCTGACTACTTCTACAACGACCTGAAATAAAAACAAGTAGACAGGAATGAATTGAAGGAAGCTCAAGAAATATGGAAAATACTTAATTTAACAACACTTGGTGAGCTGTGCCATTTTTACGTGCGTCTTGACTGCAGTTTATTGAGCGCTGTATTTTGTCATCTACGCAAACAACTTTATGAAATTCACAATTTAGATATAAGCCAATATTGCTCGTTATCCGGTTTTGCCTTTCAATCCTGCTTAAAAATGACTCAAACAAAAATAGAATTTATAAAGAGCTATGATATTTATAATTTCATTTCTAGAGCAAAACGAGGTGGCATAACGCAAAACAGTTTACGTTATGCAAAAGCAAATAATGAAAAATTACCAGATTATGATCCAAACAAACCATCATCATACATATGTGCTTTCGACATTAACGGACTTTATTCGAAATCGCTCGTCGATAAGCTTGGTTATAAATCGTACAGATTTGTTGAAGGATCAGAGTTACAGCATTTAACCGGAAATAACTTTTGTTCATTCATTTACAATTTTAATCTTGAACAAGATCACTCATATTTTGTGGAGATCGACATAGAATTTCCCCATGAGATACATGATTACATTCAGGATTGGATTCCTGTTCCAGAAGCAAGAACTGTTTTGGAAACAGAATTGAGTCCTTATCAACTTGAATTTAAAAAAAAGCTGGGGTTTGGAAATGAGTTACATAAAGTTCAGCGACTTGTTTGCGATCTACATCCGAAAAAAAATTACGTTTCGCATATTGGAAATGCACAGTTGTTCTTGAAACTCGGGATAAAACTTACGAAGCTGCACAGGATGCTATATTTTAAACAAAAATCATGGGCACGTGATTATGTTGAGACTATGACACAGTATTAAATCAATGCGAAAACTCCAACAGAGCGTCAAATGGCAAAGTTTATGTCCAATGTAATTTTTGGTAAAATGATAGAAAATGTTGAGAATAGATGTAATGTGCGAATAGTGGGTACAGTAGCACAATTGAAATATTATGCTAAGAGCCCTCTTTTAACCGATGTCATACCAGTTTCCAATTCATCTGTTTTATGTGTATTAAAACGAAAAACATACACGATTGGAACACCGACATTAAGTGGGGTTCAGGTTTTAGAAACGTCAAAAAGGCGAATGGCAGAGGCTTACTATTTTTGTTTAAAACCAATGTTCAACTCCATTTATTTATGCTTAAGTGATACCGACAGTGTTTATGCACTGCTGGAAAATGAAGCACATTTTTATGAAAAAAAACAAACAGAATAGCAAGTATTTCGACTGTAGCGATTACAATAAATTAGATCCGATGTTTGGCTTTCTTCATTCAACAGAAAACAAGGGTGTTAGTGGTGTGTTGAGAGATGATTTCGCCAATTGCTTGGTCTCAGAGATAATTGCTCTAAGAAGCAAGCTATATGCTGTAAAATTTCTGCGTAGAATATATAATAGAGAAACTGGTGAGTATGCATTTGAAAAAAATTACTCCACAACATGCGAAGCAAAAGGTGTACCTCATCACATGTCCAAAACACTACCCTTTGAAGCTTATCGAAATGCTCTTCAAAACCATGAAAGAACCAGCGTGCGTTTTAAATGTATAAAATCGCATAAACTACAGCTTTATACGTATGAATGTAATAAAGTTGCAATACATGGACTAGAAATGAAGCGTTTTAATACATCGCTGATTCACAGCCTTCCTTTCGGACACAAAGATGTCATATACAGATAGATTCAGCGCTAGTGTTAAACAAAAAGCTATGACTTTGTTTGCAAGATGTACTATCATTTTTACAATACTACACACTGCATAATTTATACTGTAAATTCAGGCCAATGCAACAAGCATACGATTACTCAACATATATATAAGTTGTGGTTGCACATAACCCCACAGTTCTCTTTTTCTCTTTGGCGGAGATGGTTAGTATTTGATTTATTAAACACTTCCCCGTGAATCCCCACTAGTCTTCTTTGTACCTATCACATATATGAATGCATTCAGTCTCTTGTATTAAACCTCCCCAGTTAATTTTTCTTTTTACCGGCAATGGTAAGCGTGTGTCTGTGTACATGTGTTCACAGTAAAAACAAAAACAGTTGTGAAAACTTGCTGGATTCAAAAGCATGTGTAATAACAGCGGGTTGGTATAAATTAATATAAAATAAATTCATTTGTGTTTAATGACTGATTGATTGTGTTGATTGTTGTCCGGTAATGTATATTCTTGTTGCTTTATACGGATTTTTAATTGTTGTTATTTTGTGTACAGTCATGGAAGACTTGCGAAATAGTTTCATTAGGATCGAAAGTAGATTGTAAAATGATTTCGGAGGAACATTTTAAATTATATCATCCGAGTGCAACTATTTTGAGCGGCAGCTCCCAATGTGGAAAATCTAGTTTATGCTGTGAAATATTGGGGAATGTTTCGAAGTATAATAAAAGAAATAAAAAAAATCATTGTCGTGCACAAAAATTCGCAAAAAATTTATGATCAAATTAAAGAATCAGGAACACCAAGTGTTTTTGTATCATCAATTGATGAATTAGAGGCCAATTTAATTGTCGATAGTGTAGTATTTTTCGATGACTGGTTATGTGAAATAGAGACTAAATACTGTTCCTGGTTCACAGACTTGGCTATTCGACGTAACCATCATGAACGTATATCGTATTTAATACCCCTCCAAAACTTGTACGTAAAATCTATGAGAACGATACAACTTCAGATTTCCTATCTTAGCTTGTTTATGAATTACAGAGATAAATCTGTTATAAATTCCTTGTCACGACAAGTGGAACCCACCAACACGCAGTTTATCAAACAAGCATTCACCTATGCATGTGCAAAACCTTATGGTTATCTTTTTCTTGACTTTACTGCCAACGCATTAGACAATAGATTAAGAATTAGAAATAAATACTTGCTGATGAAAACACAGAAGTATATTTGCCAGCATGAAACGAATATTAGATAATAAACCCTTTTTGTGCGAGATTGTAACCAGCAATAGAACATTTAAAGGTCGCATAGCTGTAGCGTCAAAGGATGAGATTTGTACCATAATTGAGATTATTCTGAACTCAAAAATATTTAAACATCGACAAAAGAAAAAAGTACAGCAGTTGTTCAAAAGCATCCGTCGTGGCATGAACATTTCTTCTCTAAAAGCTCTATTAATACAACATGCTAGTGTAGTTCGGTGTTTAGAGTACTGTTTAATTCAGTGTTTGGTTCGTGAAGCCGTTTTTACTATGTGCGATCCATGATGGCTAAAGTATATAAATTAGTCGAAGTGACAGCCTATGACAATTTATCTAAGAAAGAAATTGAACACGATAGTACCCAAAACATCGCGCAGGCTAGTACTTCGCACGGAGTAACATCGTCTTCAGAGGACAGCAATAGTTTTTTTACCTAGTGATTGCAAGAAAAAAAATATTTTACTTCCTGTGATTGGATACCGTTTGAGGATATTTTTGTGCTTGATGGAGAAAAAATATTCCGTAAGAAAGTACGTAAATCCAAGATTAAGGGGTAGTTTTTCTGGACTAAAGAAATTTCGCAGTGAACAGAAATTGCAAGCCAAACCTGCCAAAGAAGCTTTAGCTTCTATTCCCTCATATTTTAAGCACAAACAAGTTCTGCAGCGTTTTAAGCGAAGGTGGGTTGTTTCCCATTTTCTCGATCAAATTTATTGTGCAGATTTGGTTGATTTTCAGCGTTATTCACGCTGGAATAAGGGAATCAAGTGGCTATGTTTGCTAATGGACTTATGGTCACGTTATGCATATGGCATTCTTCTTAAGAATAAGAAAACTGAAACAGTAAAACTTGGTTTCCAGAAACTATTGCAAAAAAATAAATTACATTTCTATGCTCTCTGGACTGATGACGGATTGGAATTTAAGGGGAAAGTGTTTCAAGATTTTTTAAAGTCAAAGCGAATTAAAAATTACTCAGTTTACTCAAAACTGAAAGCGAGTTCATGTGAAAGATCAAATCAAAGTATGCTTCGAAAGTTGTACAGGTGGATGACGCACAATAAAACTAAAAAATGGACAGAAGGAATTCACCAAATTATTGCAACTTACAACACTGTGACGCATAGTGCTTTGCAGAAAAGCCCGTCCGATGCAAGAAAAAAAGAAAACCAGGAATTTGTTAAAAGTGCAAATCAAAGTGCTATTCTGAAAACCCGCAAACCTGTTTCGCAGAAATGATCACGTGGTGTTGGGTAAAAACAAAATGATCTTTGCTAAAGGCTATAAACCACAATTTGGCGACACAGTTTACAAAGTGTTTGACATTAAGTATTCAAATCCTATTACCTATATTGTATCAGATTTGGAAAATAATATAATTCCGGGATCATTTTATTCTGCCGAAATCCAGAGAATTAATCAAGATGGTTCTTCCAAGTAGTGTATATTTTACAGTATGCTGCAACGCAGATCGAAGCTTGTTCCCAGAGAACAATACACAAGCTTTCAAAAATAAAATAAATCCACCAGTTAATTTAGACTCGGCTGATAATTATGAAATTGGACTGCAATCAATATCTTACAAGCCAGTTATTAGCATGTTTGACAGCCATAAGGGGAGCATTTTATTTGATGAAACTGAGTGTAATGTTAAAATAGTTAAGCCTGTAATACAAAAATATACACTAGAAACAAGCTGGACTACCTTGTCGGTTACTCCCAATACGTTGTATGCTGCATGAACTGCTGCGGCATTAAACTTGAAATATTTTTCATTTACGCAAACTTACGATGATAACAGCAATTTTTTGTTCAAATGTAGTTGAACCTGCCCCCTGATCACCTCCTTTTCCTTGACCCAAGATTAAATAAAGTTCTTGGTTTTGAACAATATGTTTTTCGTGATAATGGAAACTATGATGGTCATGTCTTTACACAAAGGGATATAAATAAGTTTCAACAAGATGCATTTGAATTGGCAATCATTAAACTAGAAATAGTCAACCAGAAATTAGATACACCAGAGCATTTGATGATGCTTAAGTGGATGCCGCCATCACCATATCTGCAGATGAAAACACTGCTCAAGTAAACGTTAAAACTCCATTCATGACAATTCAGCTACCTCAATTTATTTTGAGAGGTTTCAATTTGCCAGATGATTTTTTATTTAAAGAAGGCGTACGCATAATCGACTCTCGAATCTCAGTCAAATCCAAACAACCAACGTGAACACATTCTAATAACTTGTAGTGTCGTGAAAGAAAGACATTACACATCTGCTTACTTACCGTTCTTACGAATAGTGCCTTTTTCTCAGCTGTCAAAGTACAACTTAATTGACTTTCATCCAATACAATATTCCACCTTAAATACCAGGAATATATCAGAAATTGGAATTAAACTAATAGATGACAAACAAAAACCAGTAAGTTTGGGTGTTATGCCAATTTCGGTTAATTTACATCTTCGTCGCAAAAATGAAGTATAAAAAAATTAAATGTATGAAGCATGGTTGCGTAATTGTTGGTGGTAGTGGAAGTGACAGCAGTGTTGCTGGCAGTGGCCAAGTTTACTATTACAGCATTTACTATTAGGAAAAGCAGCACATCAAAAAAAGAAAACGTGGTCACAAGAAAGCAAAAGCTACTATTAATGTAGGGGGTGCCAAGCGTAAGAGAGCCAGTCGAAAAAAGGTTGTCAAGAAGTGCAAATCAAAGTGCAAATCACGTAAACAAACAGTAAAAAATAAAATGGCGAAATCAGCTTCAAAGGATGCTCAACAGCGAGTGGCTTACACACAACAGTTTCAAATTTTTCAATCCCCTGTACAAGAAAAAAGTGTCAGCTCTTCCGAATTTCATTCATATTACCCGAATGGAAGTATCGTTGATAGTTCCGATATTGAATTTTCGATTCCGAGTAATGGCGTACATTGTCTTGATTTAGACAATTCATTCATCTACACAAGTGGGAAAATAGTGAAAAAAACAAATCTTGTGAGAGATGATGTGGTTGGCATGTATGAGGGAATTTATATGAATCAATACAACATTGATCGCGCGTAATGTCTGATCTCGCGTAAAACAATGAACATGTTAATTATACACCCCCGCATGTATATTTCCCCCTCCAATTCCACATCACCCGCATTATTTTCTCCCTCGCTAAATGCACCGTCGCGCGACATTTATCGTCTTTTCTCGATACTTGTCAGATCTCACCCAATAAACAGTGACTCATGTACGAGTTCTCTTCTCTCGCGACTTTGCTGAATTTACACAATATGCAGCTATTACCACAACA
>JAQIWN010003486.1:0-13033 GCA_034699025.1 Entomobrya cf. arborea Gr-Col-00668
CTCTTGCTTCATGGCAGATATTACAAAATGTTTGGAAAAATTGTTGTGATTCTATAATATTTAGACACACCTTATGTTTTGTGCCTCGTGCCTAACCTTTTCGTATTATCTCGTTAAATTTCCCCACCGTTGCATTACTGAAAAGACATGAAACTAATTTGAACAAATATGTAATTCAACTAAAAATGTCTTAAATTCTGTGTATCTTTACTTTTTACATCGGGAAAAGGAAACCAAGTTTTATACAACGTGACTTTACGGCCATGACTCAATATTTGATTGGCAAATGGTACCTCTGGTTTTCTGCAGCTTAATGTCTGCTAGCTTGAGTTATACCTGTATAAAAGGTTAATAATCCTTTTTAAAACCTACTGACCACAGTTATAAATATAGTTTACTTAAAATAGTCAATGAGTCAGAATTGTATAAAACCCCAAATCATCGATCTACAAAATAGTGCAAGACAACGTGATTGTAACTAATAAACTTTGTGATAATACATTATATTAAATATGAGAACAATATTAAATATATACCTACTCTGTACAATTAAAAGAAATTAACTTGTAAGATAAAAAATATAGTGTAAAAAATTGTGACTCTTTGTGCACTCGTGCTTCGCCTTGGAATTTTGCTTGAGTACAAAATACGGATTGAGTTAAAATACAAATCTTATCAACCTGAAATTAGAATTGTGAACATCACAATGTCTCAAGATGCGACAATCACCTTTTCTTTGTCATGAGGACTTTTCGCAATGAAAGCCCAATTTTAAGAAATTTGCATGGTGAAATCAGGTAGAGTTGCAGAATAAAGATTGGAAGTTAAAAGATACAGGCCAGAAGCTCATATATTGTGCTTATTTGACTAAACATACTTGAAGCCTCATTCAAGGATATCCAAGATTAAACTTGCTGTGTGCTCAATTTCTATTTCAGTGAAGACAAAACATTTTTGTACAGACATATAAATAAACAGTAAAATGGAGTAAGAAAAAAAACTATCCTGTAAACAGGCATACAGCGGGAACATTTTCCTTTGTTTTTCGATGTTCATTGTTATTTTAGGGCACACATGCCAAAGGATAAAATGATTAACTTGAGTTTTCAGAATTTCTACTCTAAAATTAGTTTATATTTAAATTCATCTTACTAGAAACTACAGGAGTATAGTCTGGCATATATTTGTAGGTTTCTGCTTAAAAAAGCTTAACGTTGTATTCCTAAACTGTAAAATAATCTATTAAGGAAAGAAAAACAGCAAGCAGTAGTTTATTCCTGTATCATTGTATTACTTTGGAGACTTTAAAAAAACTAGACGGGTGTGTCTATTTATTTACCTTTTGATTCAAGTAGTCAGGATTCTGTGTTTGCTTTGTAAGTGATTTCTTGGGAAAAAAACATTTGTTTTACAAAACGTCGGAGTAATAGTGTTGCTAGCTACACTACCAAAATAATTTCTGAACTTTAAGAATTTTCAAAAAAAAAATCTCATGGTCTTAATTATTTTTCTGTGCCATCGTCGTTTTTTTTAAAGCTGCATGATTTTGGTTTCATATCTCATGGATTTACTTAGATTTGCATTTCATCTGCAAATTTTGAGTTATATTTTCTTATAATTCAGTTTAAAATGTCTAAAAATATTTGTGGTGGTCGTAAAAGTTTTGGGCAATATGGAAGTTCAATTTGAGATGTATTGCTCTACTGTTGGTATAAGTTGGACTTGTATTGTGAGATGCTTTGGCTTTTTATGTTTAGACACCCATAAAACGGTATTTAAGACACAAAATATCAGTTAATAAGCTTTATGGTGAAAGTACACATATTAAGCTAATATCAGAGATAGCATTCCAAAAATACATGCTTTCTAACCAGGTTGGTGATAGTATTTTTCTACGTTCTTAGACGAACAAATATGCCTCGCAGCGGAGTTGCTTACCATCCATCATTTTCTTTCCACTGTAGTCAGTTGAACACTGGCGTTGTTCTTGTCAGCACAAGATTTTCTCGTTACCGTTGCTCTTATATTATACAGTTATATTACATACTTACATAAGCCCTTTTACCCAATACGGAGAAAAAAAAAGAATAATGCTTTAAAACGATATTTTCATTTTGACAGGCTTTATGTACATATGATCAATTTTCAGTCTTTTTCAATGATGCTCCTAAGTTAGACTAAAGTTATTAGGTGTTGCCATTTCTCGAAGGCTGAAATAGTCAGAGGTATACATAAGGTTATAAAACTACGGCTTACAATAATTTACCTGAGTGCTGGTTGAGCTACAGGCGACCATTTATGCCCACCTAATAACGTGTCATTTAACGTGAGACTAAATAAGTGATGCCCACATATTCTATGAACATGATTAAATCTAATATTGCACTACATTTTCTTGAACTATTGCTATGTTCTGAAATGAACAAACAAGCCTGGCAGCAAAGTTGCTTATTACACATCATTTTGTGTCTTTAGTAGTCAGTTGTGCTCTGACGTTGTTGCTGTAACATCAAAATTTGCTTTTAACAGTTGTCTTACATCCAAATCTTTTGTCATTCATTTCTACATGAGATGGGAGAAACGCTGCTTTAACATGATCTTTTCATATTGGTAGTCTCGGTGTAATTTGGATCAATTTACACTGTTTTAATTAGATGCTCTCAAGGCAGATTTTTTTTACCTGTTGACATTTCTCACGGGAACAAAGAGTTTGTGGCAGAAGGTTATTTAGTCACAGTTCATTATATTTTACCTCAAAGTTGATAAAGCTACTGGGGACCATCTATGCTTACCTAATAACATGCCGTTAAACGTGATCTGATGAGTCGATGTAACCGAGCCATTTAATGCGTTATATTACAAACTAACAAAATGTTCTCATGTGTTTACCTTCGCAACCTATTTTAACAGTGTAACCGATAAACGATACATCTCTTGCTTTGCCTTTATGACATATAATGCACACTATCTCAAGGCTATTCACGTGGACTACGCAACAATGACTTTCTAAAGGAATTCCGATATTTTTCAGGTTTGATTTTAGGTTTGTAACGATGTAACTATTATAGAGAGGTATATTACGAGGAAATGAGCATGGTATTGTCATCAAAGTAAACATAATAAATAATGATGTAAACGTGCTCACTTTGGGGCAATTCGTAGGAGGAAACAACATCAAAGCGGCTTTGCTGGTTCATTTTCAGCCACAAATTTAATTAATTACATTTGAAAGATTTCAGAGAAAACTGTAATGTTATGAGTTTAGAGACATGTATTTTTTCTATTTAAGTTTTTTATATATTTATATATGCCCGCTGATAGCAGAACGTCTTATCATCTACCAAAAATTTCCCACTTCAGACAGAAACATACATGTATTGGAATCTCTAGATTTTAAACGTTCAATTAAATGCCTACAGGTAAACGAGCGGTATTTCTTCAGTTTTGATGCCTATAATGTTTTCGACAATATTTAAGACATTTTAATAAAACAACATTTAAGCATCTGGGATTAATTTGTAATTTAAAATTTATTTATTATTCAAGATATTCAATATTTTGGATAAAAACATAACAATTACAGATCAGTAACTTTTTCCACATCTGTTACTACAGCAACAGCTCTATTATTAGTAGCAAATCCACTTTCTAAACTTTTATTTCCATTCAACTTTACGGGCGATGAACTTAATTCCAAAATGGCTTCATTTGAATTACATCTCGTCTCTTTTACAATTGGTACATTAGCTGTTAACGTACTATACTTTTTACTAGGATGTCGCTCCAGTAACAGTGCTTTGCTGTATCGACTATCTTTTCTTGAATATCTAGCTGTGTAAATTGACGTACGATTTTGCGTTCCCATAACACTACTTCTAAAAGTTGCATTCGTTAGAACTCCTCTTGTTATAAAACTTTTTTTCTTTTCTCGTACAAATGGCATCCAATCTGGTAAAAGTGAACGAAACATTTTCCTGAACTTTTTGTTCAGAAATGCGTACAAAATTGGGTTCACACTACTATTCCAGCTACCAAGCCACTGTGCAAAGGGCATCAAAGTTCCATGTAAACTATACTCAGATTCTGAAATATGTTCACCAAATTTGATTCTCATAACGAGCACATAAAGAGGAAGCCAACTTAACAGAAATACTAAAGTCACAACACCTAACATTTTTACTACTCCGTGTCTAGCTTGACGATGCATTTTTCGAATAGATCCTGATGAATCTGAACCACGGGGCACTTTGCGATTGTTAACGTGACACCAAATAACAAAATTCGAGATGGATATTAATAAAAGTGGGAAACAATAGCCTAGGAGAAAGTTTGTAATGAGAAAGTAAATTTTTCCGATAAGATCATTTGACCAGGTTTCCACGCAATACGATATTCCATTGCTTTCGGTTTCGGTGACTTCAAATATAACAGCCCATGGTATCGTTAGGAGTAAAGCGGTTGTCCAAAGAAAGAAAATTGTAAGTAAACCTTGTCTTCTAGATAAGCCATTTAATCGACCCTGGGAATTGTAGATAGCTTTACACCTGTAATAAATTCAGACAAGTTGTAATATCACAACTAATAAATTTGGAAAGAACGTTTTCAAAAACGACATTTTTAATCACATTAAATTTAAAATAAAATTAGTATACCTGTCAAGTGAAATGGCAGCTAAACTATAAGCTGACGCACAAACCGAAACTCCCTGGACATATGCTACACTTTTGCACATGAACGAACCTAGTATCCAAGCTAGATTTAGAGAAAATATGTTCACCAAAAATTAAATATAAGTAAGTTCATATATGCAATCAGGATATAAATGCTATAAACTAAAAGGATTAGAATTAGAATACTTACGAGCAAAGACGTTTGACATAAGTGTAGCAGGTACACAAAACACAATAACGAATAGGTCTGCAACAGCCAAATTCAGTATGAAGATATTTGTTACTGATCTCATTTTGGGACGCAAGTATATCACCAAAATCACCATGATATTTCCAATGACACCAGTCACAAGAATAAACATGTATGCTATAATTAGTAATGTTGTCCATTCGAATGAATGCCGAAGATATTTCTCGTCAAATAATTTCCACCAAGTTGGTAAAATTGCTTGAGTATCAGTAGAATAGTGATGCAAATGACTGGAGTTTCGAGTTACCCCGTCATATTGTAATAACGACTCTTCAGTCATATTTTCACCACTTTGTAAACTGAATTCTGGTGGATGTTCCATTGTAGTAGTTCTTTCAAAGTGACTATTGTGTTGCACAATTAGTAAATAATTAATACTTTAGTCAGGTATGGTTCAAAGTATAGATTTGGGGCAAGTGTTTTACTTTGCTTTCAGTTTCCCATAATATCAAATAAATTATATGAAGATGTTTATCATCTCACCGGAACGTCCAACCAGAACAAGGGTTAGCACCAGACTGTCTCGAGTTTTGAGCAGGCAAATGAACCAAGTAAGCCTTTGGTCTTTTCACTTTCTCTTGTATTCAGAGTAAGGTACACGACAGGTAAATTCATGTGGAAATAGGGAAAGCACTTTTTGTACAACTAGGTTGTAGGTTAAATTGTGTGATGCTTTATGATGCAGAAAATTGTAGTTTTTTAAACTTTTTCGTATGTATCATGTAAATAACGTGCTCAATTCCAACCTTAAAAGTTGTCATCTATTAGTAGCTGGAATGACCGCAAACACGTTTTATTTATATACATGTAATTGAAGGGTAGACACTACCACAAAACACATAAGTCAGAAAACACTACAAAACGTTTGAAATTGAGTCTCAGTTTAAATCGTAAAGTTTTATCACATATTTGTTGCTTTATAGCTGCAAGGTTCAAGAAAGTTAACAAATGTAATTCACTCATGCAAACAAATTTAAAGTTTACTAGAAAAGCAGTTGGTGTAAGTGGAATCAGAACAACTGATTGGGACATTTCCGGGCTTCAAGTTAGTGAAATACAAATAAATACTTTAAAAAAGTTCAAACAAACGCCCAAAATGTATACCCTAAAAACTGAAGATATTATATACAATTAATCCTTTTAAAATTGAAAATTAAATGAATCCACTGATGAAAACCTAAAAATAGTCCATAGATGAAATCACATGAACATTTTAAGACACATCCATACAACAAAGTATGAAAATTTTTTTTTTGCTTAATTGCAAATGTCTAAATCAAACTCATTAAAATATGTTAGGGGCTATGAAACTTTTCATGACAAGAACACCAAAAAAGTATATAACTTCCTTTTATACTACATTATTTTTTTTGAATTATCGGCATGATATAAGAATCAAAGCATATCCAAAGTTTAGTCCAAGCAAAGCTATAAATCTTATAAAAAAATTACTTTGACGCCAGTAAACTCATCCGCTATATGTAAATAATACTGACAATATAAGCTTAAATTTTTAATTTAGTTTTATTAAAACTTATCAAGTTCAAAGTCGTTTTAGCACAAAAAGTTTCCTTATTTTTTTCGTGGAAGCAATTAATACAAAGCAACGTACAAAATATTAAACCTTTTTTTAGAATTTTGAAAGAAAAGAGTAAAGCCCTTCTCTGAAGAAAGTACTGCGAGAGAAAACGAAAGTTATTTTAATGATGTTCATTATGAACTTAGAGAATCAATATCCCAAATATATTTACAGCAAATTTCCGATTTTATTCTTTTAAGTTAAATCATAACTCTTAAGTCAAATAGCGGGGATCTAATTACATTGAGAACAAACCTAGAAGACACGCTGTGCTGATATCTCTGATAAGTGTGTATTTTAATAGCATACCAGCCAGTGTAACCAAAACTTTTATCGATTTAATTTTCTTGGTTGCACTCGTGCATTATTACAATTTATTTTTTAAATCATCGGGTTAACAAACCACACAATTTTTTGAATTTTTTTTGGAAGCCTGCTTTACGAATTCGACCAATTCTCCAAAAAAATAATTTTGCATTCATGTAAAAAATCGATACATAAAAGCTATAATAGTAAATTAGTTGGCCAAGGAAAAATGAATGTTGCAAAACGTGACTTTTTACTGTGACCAAGTACAAAAGTGAATGACAAACGAATTATTAGGGGGAAATGTCAGAAAACACTTACACCATAATTGGGTAATATGTTTCCAGTTTGTGGTCAAACAACAAAGTGTATTCTCATAAAGTCTGTGTTGACACTTGAATGTTACTATAACCTAAAGTGACAGAGATAGTGCTTCAGAGTACTAGACATCCTGGTACGTACTACAACGTGCCCCTCAACGTGCTTGTAATAGTTAGTTTTCTGAGAAGTGTACATTGAACTCTTACGATTTAGGCATTGAATAACTTTTTGAATATAATTCCGATGGCGCGTCACTTCGCTAAAACGTCAGTTGACCAACTTTACTTGGCCAAAAAAAAAAATATTTTTTAAAACGAAAGCCAAAAACACATTTTCGAGTGACAACAATTCGTCAAATCCAGTTTCTCAATAACGACGCATCACCTAAATCCAAATCTAGTGTCGATTTTCATCAAAAAATATGCTAATTTGGTGAACAATCGTTTTGGCGAAGCGTCGGACAATCCTAATTCCATAGAAATTGGAATTTTGAAATAATAAGTCCAAGTAAGGTAAGCCATATGGCCTGGTTACGTACAACACATTCACAAATCTTATTGAAACATTTGCACTTCAACCTGCCTTTTAAAAAAGATTATAAAAACTTATTCATGTGAAGTTTTAGAAACATGCAGACAATGTTCAATATGGCTTTGTTGTTACATGGATAACATAAGAAAAATAACCCATTTGGTATATGAAAAAACTAATTAAATAGATGCGTTCTTACCCTTATTGTAAACATAAACTACAAAATGCCAGTAGATTTCTTCACTAAATTTTAAATACTCACAATTGCCAAGAATGTAAGAAGAATTGAAAATGAACCTTCAAAATAGTTTTGTGAAAAGATGTCTATTATTTCGCATAGGATTGGAACTGAAAACGATTCTGGAACTACAGGACGGAAACTTCAGGTTTTTGGCTAAAAATGTTCAAATTTCCTTATTTTCACTGACAAGCATTACATATTGTCAAAAATCGTAAGTGTACATTTTGGTAAAAATGAAGAGTAAATACTTGTGTAGTACTTTTGTTTTATGTTGGCAGTTGGGAAGCATCAATTTCCACGTGCTTGTCATGGTATAACCTTGAAGCTGATTATTTTACTTTGGGTAGTCGGGATACTCAAATCTTATTTGTTTAAGAACATCGAAACTTCAAACATGCCAATAAGCAAGAGTAGAATTCAAAAGGTAAAGTTCATGAAACAAAATTGATTCTACTTTTAACTATAAGTTTATAAAAGACACAATAGCAGTACAACAGTGTAATAGTGTACAACAACGTAACTAACAATATTCTTATAGTCATTGTGTTTTTCAGGACAAATCCATCGGACTATTGTGAAGTAGATATTTAAAAAAAATTGGTGACGTAAGTCTTACAAACATGGTTTATAGGGTTAGATTTCTCTCCTTGGTTTATAGTATTTACCACAAAGGTTTAAGGGGAACACGGATGTAATTGAAATTTAATATATAGTTATGTGCTGGTAATTGTAATTTGAGGAGTAACGTAATTGAACATGTATTGTCTCTACTTATGTTGTTAAAGGTATATTGCAGTCAAAAAGATGGAAAATGATGGTCAGCACTAGGTGGTATACTAATAAACTGGGAAAAGGGTATTAAACCTGATTTGTTCAAAAGTGAGCTTCCGGAAGTGTGTGATGAAGCTATTGCAGAATTGGTTTGACGTAAGAGGAATAACTAAAAATAAATATGATGTAAATAATATATTTTTCCTCAATATAGGTATGTACTTAGTAGGCAGGGTTGTGTGTAATAGGTTACTTAAAATCTGTTGCTTTATTTGAAGAACTTTCGAGTATGCGAAGAGAAATGTGATAAACTTTGCAAAAATTTCTCATACCAACTATTTCGTATTTTATTTTATATGTACTAGTAATTTGAGCGAGTAAGCCTCTTAATAAGGCTACTTAAATTTAAAATATTATTCGGAGAATTTTAAAAGTGTAAGCTCAGTTGTTAGGTAAGCCTATTGGAAATTAATTTGCAAAATGCTTATGCAACGTGCTACACAACGTGACTTCCGACTGAGATTTAATGGCTCGAAAAATAATTTAACATGAATACCAGAAATCCTTCAAAAATTATATCATTAGGACAAGTATTTAAATAAATTACATAAATGAAAACTTGGATGCCCACTTTCTAAATTTATTTATCCTTACGTGCCATCTAAGTTTAATACTTGTCAGGTACCTGTTGATCTATTGACTTCATTTGTAACTTGGGAAAAGTTAAAAATTTAATATAAAGGTAAATAAATGGGAAAAACACTAATAGTTATTCAAAGTTTTACGTTTTTGTTAATTATCCTTCCAACTTTTATTTTGTTAAGTAAAAACCCTCTTAACTTAACCACTTAAAGTGTTCCCACATTTCCATAAAGTCTTTAATGAAATTCTATTTTTTCGATTAATTTAACTTTTCACTACATTGGCAAGCCACTTGTAATAAGTTACAAATCAATACTGAAATTTTACATGTTAATTAACCTTTTTCAAACACTACAAACCATTAAGAAATTGGTTCTGTATAAAAACACACTGTTATTTTACTTAAAAAATATAAAATTGGAGTATTCAAAGGCTGAATACTTAAAAACGTTTAATATGGTAACAAATTCCTTGTTGGATTTACCTATATTTATTTGTAAAGTGTAAAATTGAGTTCACTTGATTTAAACGTTGCGATTCCCTTCACTTGTAGTTGTAATGATTGCTTTTACTCCGTATTTTATTATCTGTTCCTCATGCGAGGAACAGAACGAGTTTCCTGTAAAATTTAATGGAATTGTACCAACGTAAGCCAATTAAAAGTTTATTCTTTGCTCTTTTTTTCTGTGAATCAAAACATTGCAAAATTGCTCAATACAAAAAAGTTTTTGATAAGGCAATTTGCAAAAACCTTGTTGGAAGTTTAATTATGCACTTCGTCAACAGATTTTTAATAAGTCGTATCATTAGACACAAAATTCAATACACTCTCTCTCATTTCATGCATGTTGCTAGCCAGATGGACCAAAACTCGATTTTTCTAGCGGCTGCATAAGTAAAACATTTGTATATAAATAATGCATATTTCAATCGGTTTTTTTTGTTATCTTTATTGAAGAGGTGCAACAATCCTAAAAATACGGAGCTTTACTTTTATCATATAAAACTTCACACTTTTCCACGTCCTTTCAAGGAGAAATACAAACATACTTGAAAGAACTAATCCTGTGCCAAAAATTACGACTGGAGTTATTGTACTTAACGATATATCGTTACTTGGTCTGCGTCTATGCAATTCAAAGTCAAGTTTATAATTGTACGACAATTGTCTACTTGCCCATTTATCCCAAAGGCTAACCAATCCACACTCATGCATTCTAGTAAAACTTTGAACAATCCAATATTTATTGATCATATTAATTATGAACAAGTATATATTGGGATTAAGACCTTTTGGGGCAATTTGACATTTTACACTGGACTTCCGAAATTTTGGGTTTTTATTTATTTCAGTTTCCAGTAAAAGCTTTTCAACTTTAGCGTGCTTGTCACCTATTATTGTCGCTAAATTTAAATTTTCCTGCGCTATAGCATCCTTTGGATATAATTGGGTTCTGTAAAAGCTGTCATTCAATTTATCTAGAAGTTTTTCTAATTTGAAGTCCATGTAAAATAACTGTTCAGGTCTAATATGTTCGTTTTTTGTAAATGAGTAAATTTTTCTTCCCGATTGAATAATTTCCTTTAAACCATTAAGTTTTGGAAGTGGATTGGGCACTGTAGCCAAACTTGTAATTTCATTCTCATAAACTGTCCATATAAGTATACCTGCAAACACGACTGAAATATAGACAGCTGCTCTACCTTTCGGCATATGGGCACCGTTTCTAGTAGCAAACGAATAGAGTATAAACAGTTCATTCAGAAAATTTTCAATAACTCCAGATTTTGTCGAAAATATTACGGAACCTCCAACCAGCATGGATGCAATGCAAATCCAAACATCCAATGAATAAGGATAAGCCCAGACGTTAAAATTCATAAACTGTCTTGAGTTTTTTCGTAAACAATATATAAGTTTAGTTGTTGAAAAATGTTGAAACTGAATATACTTCCAGTAAACAATATTATACTCACCAGAGACAAAATGAACCGGAATTTGAATGAATTGCACAGTTTTTTGTAGATTTTTAGAATCATAAAATAAATCTTTTAGAATAATCGTTAAGTTATGCAATTCGACTAGTGAAATTGGCATCATTATCGATGATGTACAAAGTGATGCCAAAATATTTTGTTTACTTACAATTCGGAAGCAGGCTAATGCGTCTTGGTTAAATCTTTTTAAGGCGTCGCTAAATGGAAACTGAACGTTGGCCCTAAACGGTCTACCATTTGCTCTATAAAACCATTTTTTATTAAAGTTCCAAGGATTTTCGAGTACTTTTTTTGTGAATTTTGAAGTAAGCCTGAAAAAGTAGCTTCTACAATGAGACGGACAAATTAGGGCTATTTGATGACTTTTATGGGATTTATACACAATCACAAATTTTGTTGCCTGATAATAAATAGCTGGGTTATCATTAACAAAGAATTAGGTAACGATTAATCGTCGTTTATTGAAACAAAGAAAATGATAGTTTCAAGTACTTTGCAGAATTCTTTGACGACGTTTTTTATGTAAGTCATTAGCCACTAGGTTGATAAATATGATGGAAATGACGCAAATAAATTTAGATTTAATTCGTTGAAGTTTCCAATGATTTCGATGATTTGTTGATGTAAATATTACTTGTTGAAGGTAATGGTTTCCAGCGTAGTTCGTTATTAATGGAATTCGTATGCCTTCTAAATAAATGGCGTAGTTTTCGGAGTTCTTTGTCAATAAGGGCATTGATTCTAGAAAACCATAGGTTACTCTGATTTGGAAATATATGGCAATGCCTACAATAATTGCAGTTTCAGAATTTATTTTGGTTTATATTTGATATAGGATAATGGCAAAAGGTAAAGAAGGACAAATCTTTATCCACTCGTTCATGCTAATAGTGTATGAAAACTATTTTCAAGCGCTCTAATGGGTCAGTATTTCAGTGATTAAAAACAAAAATATTGACAATAGAAAGTTTAAATTAACTAATTATCTTGTTTTTAAAATTTGGGAGGGTATTTTGTTTACCAAAATTCGTTCTACAAGACATTTATAACTTGCTAATCAAAACATTCGGATTACAGTGGTGAATTTTTTACTTTTGAATGGAATTAATACAATGCGTGGTAACATCGGACACAATAAATATTCGTGCCTAAAATATAACCTATGGCGGAATAATTCTTCAGTTTGTTTTTACTACAGGAAACCGTTTGTAAGAGTTATTGGTTTTCAAAATAAATTTTTGATTACACTTCTTAACATTTTTGTAATTCATGACTTGTATTTATGAATCTTGCAAAAATGGAGATAGTTTTGGAAAATTTCACTTTTGTTTCGAAATAAATTTAAAATGTTTTGGTTATACTTAAGTCATATTTAAACTATAGCTGAAATCATGGCTATCATTTATTGACTAGAAAACTTCATTTGTTGTGCCTTAATTATTATATTTTTTGGCATTTTGATTTTTGTGAGCTAATTTATTAAGAATTCACCCTATTGTCAAAAAATGCTGTCTTAGTAAATGCATATTAGCATGTATAAAGCAATATAAGTATAAACTTGGCTCAAATTTGTTCACAAAACTTATTTTTTATTCAATTACTAAGTATAAACTTTTATATTAGCATTTAGATGTGTTTATTTTACACACTGTGACACTCGGTTCCTTATGGGGGAGGAGAACGAGCATCTGACCTGGTTCTGCTATGAGTGGGCGTTAATTTCT
>JAQIWN010003487.1:0-13030 GCA_034699025.1 Entomobrya cf. arborea Gr-Col-00668
GCTGCTCGAGTGTGCTGTTTCTTCCGAATATTTTCCAAAGCTGTAAGAATCTTGGAAAGATTACAATTCTCCACCATTGCCATCAAAGCTTCATCACATTCCTTCCTGATGAAATTATTAGGAGCCAAAGATTTCATTACCAGCTTTTCCGCAATTTTGTCTATTTGATTATCCAACGATGTAGGGATCCTGACAAAAAGTTCCTTAAAAGTGACAATGGCTGCTCGACACAGAGCTGACTTTGGGCTGGTTATGTGATTAAAAGTGTACCAGAGAATGACCCCATTAGCAGTCAAGTAATTTAACAAAGCTTGAGGTCTGTGACGGGCAAAGCGAACTATCATTTGGAGAGCAATGTAACAATTGTTCCAGTCCTGTGACGTAAGCAGTTCAACGAGATATTCGCTGGTGTACGTACGGACTTCATCGGGGCTAAGGTCATTGTCAAGATCTTCAAACACTTTTCCATTTCCTGCAATGTGAATGTTACCTCCTCCGATGCCACCAGCTTTCCGAAGTGGTTTTAGTGGAGGAAGCTTTTTCTTTCTGAAATGAGATCCTTTGTCCAGGTCAGATGACGGGTCGGGATCGATTTCCGCTTCGGAGGAATCTGAAGCAAAGCAGTCGTGGACAGTGACTACAACTGGCGATTCCTTCGTTTTCTGTTTTCCTTTGGCTGTGGATGGTAGTGTCAGGGTTTCTGATATTTTTGCCTTTTCATCCAGATTTCCGCTACTTTTTGACGGCGATGCCTCTTGGTCCTGAGGAGATACTGCGATCGATTTAGTTGCTGTCTTTGGAACAGTTACAGGCTTCGCTGTTGATGACAACGAGGTTGATGATGAGGATGAAGTAGTTTCTTCACTCTCTTCCACTACAATGAAGACATCTTCGCTTTCTGTACTTCGAGGAGGTGACTTTCTGTGCTTTTTCTTGGTCGTTGCTCTAATGCTTCCTTCACTTGTCAGTGGTGGAGGAGGTAGAATAGGCAATGAGCAACAAGATTGACAGTGGCAAGGAGGCATGCCAAAAGAATTGATAGATGATGGAGTAAAAAAGTCTGGTAAACTCTGAGCAGCATACGGAGGACAATGTGAGGGCTGATAAGGATGGGAGTACGACGGAGGAAACAGTTCTGGGGAGTAAGGGGAATTCTGCTGGTATGGATGAGGATACTGATGATGGGGCTGCATGAAATGACTTCTAGAATGGGCGGCCATCATTTGCTGGTAAGCCAAATTGGGTGGAAGCCAGGGATGCTGATATGCATTAGTACTGCACTGTGGGCTCGGATAAGCTGGTGTGTCCATAAATGGCTTCACTCCAAAGTCGTTGCCATTAGTTGTTTCAAAGGAAGGCATCATCGCGATTGGTCCGTGAGGATAAACTGGTGGCAATTTGTATGGGGATTCGTGAGCATAGTTTGGAGGACACCATGGGCCTCCAGAGGAATACGGGAACTGCTCAGGATATCCATTTTCATGAGGAAAAGTACGAGCATGACTTCCGTTCCAGAAGGTTTGATTATTTTGGAGGTATTGTTGGTACTTTTGGGAAATTGTGGAAGGCATCATGCGGGGGGTGATTGGTGGAAGAGAGTGAGAAGAAGAACAAGGACAAGCGTGACAGTTAGTTGTTGAAGGAATTTTGGATGGTGGAGCAGGTTGCATAGAGGGTCGCCAGATTTTTTCAGATAAATGGTTTTCAGGAAGATGTGGGACCATAGCCATCAACTTGATGTGACCCTGAAGAAGTGTAAATCCTCCTGCTGGATGATTTTTACTGAATGAGGTAGAATCACAAGGATATTGTTGAATGGGGACATCTCCACTACCACCGGTGTCTTGTGTGTACGGTGATATTGGGGAAGGTTGAGAAATATTTGACAAAACATCCATTTTTTAGAGTTTACACAAAAAATGAAAAAATATATGCATAAGTGAAGTGATGAAAATGATCTGTGTAGACTGCATAAATAAATGTTTCAATCCATTCAAAATATTTTTTTAGCATAAATATTTTTTATGACAAACTGACAAGTTACTTGCCAACCAATTATACAAAGAGGTTAGGTGTAAACGAAACGTAGACATTTTGTCCTTGTGAAGTTGGTATTACGACTTTCACATAATTTCTAGCATACATATATTTGTTTTCCTTGTTTACTATTCAAGTCTTTCTGTTGTGAAAAGTTTGATAACCCTTCATCTAGAGGAACGATAGTCAAGAGTAAATGCATAAAAAGAATCAACACCAATTCGATTGCTTTTCATTCCCCATAGGTGTTCTATTATCATTTTTTGTGCTAAAATTTTATGTCTCATTAGTGAAAGCGTAATTTAGTAATATAAAATGTTGACATGAATAACTGACCATGGGTACGTGGCACATATAAAACGTGCAAAAGAATTTCTATAAATAAGGTTTGCTGACAATGAGGAAAGAAGTCAAAAAGAGAAACTGAAACTACCAGTGCCCATACAAAGTACAGAAAATTTTGTTGCCCTTTTTTGATATAAAAATGCCTAATTACTATATATCATTGTATTATGTAGTGAACAGAGCTAATATTTAATTTGTTGTTTTTGTTTTTGGGAAGAATTTTTCCAATTTATCATAAACAATTTATTTATAGCCTAACTTATAGTAATTTAATTACATTATAGCATACGTTCCTCGTGTAACTGTTAATCAATAGTACGAACGTATGCAAATCTTTTGTCTGTAGTAGTATCATTTCCAGTGCAGTA
Organism: Entomobrya cf. arborea Gr-Col-00668; assembly: GCA_034699025.1. Taxonomy (NCBI): domain Eukaryota; kingdom Metazoa; phylum Arthropoda; class Collembola; order Entomobryomorpha; family Entomobryidae; genus Entomobrya; species Entomobrya cf. arborea Gr-Col-00668. Next base: position 2,751 of record JAQIWN010003487.1, read on the forward strand.
AATACCAAATCATCATCCACCATGGATAGCTATACATTTTTATTCGTAACTGTGGCAATTTTACTTCTGGGAACTTTTGACCCCACGAAAGCCCAACTTTCCAAAACAACTTCAATTTTCACACAAGGCACTCTAAAAAATTTAAATTATGCAAGAGCAGTGAGGAATATGTATTGTAGTCTGAGAATCTATCGTGATAGCAATATGTCTGAAACAGGGACAGAAGACCTATTGAATTTTTATCAGATTGCAATAAAAACTGAGCCGATCGAGCTGCACCAAAACGGTGTTAAAAGGCTGCTTCTTCACAGCCCGCAACACAAATTTCGATCCTGCTGCTGGAATACTGTATTCATAATTTTAAAGGCAGAGAAACCCATTCTCCAAGAAAAGCTATTGGGGAATACAGTTTATGACCAATTTGTCTTTATCGCCAAACGTGAGTCCGTATTACAGACAGCTTTGGTAAATGGCAAGGTTATCGACAAGGTGGCATTTAAATATGGAATGTTTTTGGACGAGAAGCTAAACCAATTGAAATATCTCTTGGAGCCATCCATTTACACAGGATCTTTTATGAGATCTGATATTTTGAAAATAACCAAAACAATTAACAACTTGAAAGGCCGAACTCTTAAAGCTCCGCTCTTCAGTATTTCACCTACAGTTATAGTGGAACACGACGAAAATGGGAACATAACTTCAATGCATGGATCTCATGTAAATTTTACCCTAGAAATCACCAAACGAGCTAATTTTTCCGTGAATTTCTACAAAGAATTTACTGAGGTTGGTAAACAATTAGAGAACGGAACGTGGACAGATTTTCAAGGTGCCATGATAGATGGGGAGGGAGAATACACGCCAATAACTGGTGTATTGGCTGATCGATATTTCGATATGACTTATCTGACACTATCCTACAGAGAACCAATAATATTTTGTGTGCGGGAACCCGAACCATTTCTTAAATGGCAAGCTTTAGTGTTCCCTCTCTCAAAAACTGTTTGGATTTTTACGCTTTGTGCTCTGGGAACGTTCATAATTTTATTCAGTTTCATAGCCCTGTATAAGTTGTGTCAATATGAGATATTCAACGTTCCTATATTTTTGGAAGAAGGGATATTTCTACCCATTGCATTGTTTTTAGAACAAAATATTAGAATTCCATCTGAAGCTCCAGCCAGAATTACTGCGATTTCATTGATTTGGTTTGCTTTCGTGATTGCACTGTTTTACAAAACTAATTTGATTGGATACATTACATTTCCTGAAAAGCAATCTATTCCACGTACGTTTAAACAGTTGTATGAACATAAAGAATACAATATAAACTTGTTTTCATTTTCAAGTGAGAGTTTGGAATTGGAGATTTTAAACGCATCCCCATCTCCCATTTTTAAAGGCATTGTTAGTAGAGTAAAAGTAATGAGAAGTTTGGAAGGTTGCGTGAAGTCAGCAACAAATGAGCATACAGCATGTATTGTTTGGAAAAATATAGGAACTGCAGAGATCATGAAACATGTGGATACTTTTCCTGCTCTAAAGAAACTGTTCTTAACCCAAGACGCAGCGTCAGCGGTAGATGTTTCATCGGGACTAAAAAGGCATTCTATTCATTATGAAATTATGAACCGCTACGCTGCAGCGACCAAAGAGGCTGGTTTGTTTTTAAAATGGATAAAAGATCAGATTTTGCTTCAGCGTGAAATAGCGAGAGATAATTTGGGGGAAGGAAAGAAGAAAGTTGGATCTAGTGAAGAGGATTTGGAAGCGTTTGGTGAGAGAGATGTTGAAAAGCAAGGGTTGGAGAAGTCTAACGACAAAGAAAAACCATTGGAACTCAAGAATTTGAAGGCAGTGGCCTATGCATTTGCATTTGGATGTGCCATTAGCTTCATTACACTGTTTGTCGAATTCGTAATTAAAACATACTTTTATTATATCAATAAAGTCTGGGTAGTAACTGGTATTCGGATAATAGATAGTAATTAACTTTTATTGCAAAGTATGCCTCATATAAATACATACATAAATCAATATGTATATTGATTATATATTTGCTTTCTTATCATTAACTTTGTACTTTTAAAAATTGTATTAGCTAATTATATAATGCACAAATATTATTTTAAGAAACAACTTACTGTTCATTAAATTTATATACATTGACGGTTTTCAGCATGTAAAAATGTCATACATAAAATGAATTCTTCAGATCTTCATTTTTTCAACTTAAACATATTATAGTAAAATATTCGAAATCGAAAAAAATTGTTGTTGTTGGTCATGGCCATTAGTGACTCTACTTTATTGATATAATTAAAGGCTTCATATGAGACATATGCATATGTATTTGAACTACCAATTGAAAGCATGTTTATATTTTTATCTAATACATATTTGTGCGCTTTATAATTCTACAAGTATATATTTGTAGAATAATGTTATGTACCCAAACGTATAACCAACTGGAAAAATATTAAGCTCCTCCTAATCCATGTTTTTATATTTCGACTTTAAAAACTTGTTTTTATAAATCATTCCAATATATAACATTTCAGGTATTTTTTAGTATAGGATTTCTTTAAGTTGTAATAGTTTAATAAACTTACATGACCTGAAAAATTGAATTTTAAAAATTAATAAAACATACTATTCAATATTCCAAAAAAGTAGCTACTGATATGACCTAATTACAAATTTACTCATTTAAAAATCTTTAAGAGCATGTGAAGAAATGCATTGAGTAATAAAATTGAAAATTTGTTCTGCAAAGCTTTTTATGGCAAAGAGTTAATATCGCTTTTCAAGCGAATGTATTAAACGTTTTAATTTTTGGATCTAAACCTGTTCACATTTTTACTAATCGAACCGAAATGTTGACTGAGCAAACATGTAAACGAATTATTCAACTTCTTTCATTTCTTAACAAACTTCGAGCGTTACCTTTTAAAATCGAAAGACACACTGGTAAAATCAAGGTGGATCTTAGAAGTCACTGTGAAGGAATTCTGATGTGGTTTTTTTGTGTGGCTTACGTCACAATTGTGATTCCCACTAATTTATATGATTTGCACGTTACTGGACAAGTAGGAAAGTTTAACTTCACAGTTCTCATTTGGATCGGCGGAATGGCAAGTTCACTTGTGTATGGAGTGGCGGCCCTTCGGACACACGGAATTTGTCAGCTATTGAATGGAGTGTATAAATTCTTTTCTGATTTCCCTGAAAAATTTATGAAAGAATACGACTCGCAACAAGATGAAAAGTTCTACAAATTTCTTGATAACTGTGCTACAATCACGTTTTGTGTTATATGCTGTTCGGGATTACTAATTGGACTAGATAGTTTGATGCATCCTACGGCGCCCACATATCCGCTTTATGGAGTCGACAAAAGATTTTTATTTTGGCCCATTCGACTACTTGCCAGTGCTGGTTTTACTTTTATTGCATTGGGATTCACGGGGATAATTGGTTTTATTACGCACAATGTTTTTATCTTTTCATTTAATTTCCTGTCTATTATAAAATATGAAATGAGAATGGGAAGGTCTTCATATAAAACAGATGCACATTTGAGAAATGATGCGGTAAACTTTGTGATAACCTGGAGGACTATGGAAATTCTTTTGGGTATGGTTAATTCAGAAGTTATGTACAACGCACTTATATTCTTGCAGGCATTCTTCACTAGTTACATTGTATTTGCTGTTGTGACATTAACATATCAGTGGGAAGAGTTGGGAACTACAATTATGGTGTTTACAGCTTTCACCACAGTGGCAGTTTTGTTTGGGTGGTCTTTCTTTTTATTTTTATCTGGGTTATGGCATCAGATAAGTACAATGACTATTCGTTCTTGGAAGCGGCAGTATTGGCCTATTAGTAAGGAATGGAAGTATATTTCGAAGTTTAAGAAATCTTGTAGACCATTTAGTATCGGGGATGGGAGACGATATGTGATCAGACCAAAAACTGTTTTATTATTTTTAAGGAAAGTTAGTCAAAACACATCTAGAGCGCTTTGCACTTATGGAAAATCTATTGGGGAACATTGATACTGTTTTTTTTTTGCTTTTATTGTAATGTAATTGAAAAAATGGACTTACGTCATTGCTACTTCATGAATTGATTTTAAATAATATGTACCATAAACGTTTCAGTTGCTTTTTTGTGATTGACGTTGATTCGTGGAATTTAAATCAATAATACGCTACTAAAACATGCAACGAAGCTATTAATGTAACTGCTAAATTGTACAATTTATTTATGGGTTAAAATTAAAATTAAAACAAAAAGACAATTATTGCATTTCAAACAACAAGCATTCGAAATGATAATCAAAAATTCATTTAGAAATAAAATGTTATTAATTTTTCTTATCGGTCATCATAAAATTATATTTGGTGTTCCACTGAAGGATAAAGCTTATAAGTATTTTTTTGGTTAAAAATGGATGTAAAAACCAGAACCAATTTGTAAATAACGAATTTTACACAAATGCTCGGACAGGAAACGAAACTTTATTGGATTGCAGTCGAGCCATTTTTCATAAACGGGTTGGTATGCATAGAGCCTGAGGCTAGAAATACAAATAAGAAAATTGTGTTGTTTAAATATTCATCGATTTACTATGGAGCTTTTACAAAAAGAAGTCATGTCATTTTGCGAAGCCAATAGGACAAGTAAAACTCCAGGACGTATCGTACGTAGTTCTACTAACGCTGGGAGATGCAACGGCGTTTATCGATCTATCGAAAATCTATGAAAGGAGTGACAAAGCTGGTCAAGATGTTGTCACAGAGGAATTTAAATTTGATATCGGTTTAACGAGACGTTATTGGATAGGTCTTAGCAATACCCTAAAAGAACGCAAATGGATGTGGCTAAAAGAGATTAGCCAACTGGAGTACTTTTGACTTATGGACCATGGGTCAGCATGTCAGCAAGATCACCACGACAAAACTTCCAAGGATCGTAATGAACACTTTACTGCTTTATGGTAACGTTCATGTGCATACTTGATATAAGTACAATAATAAACTGCATGAAAAGTATAAATTGTCCAAAATTGTTTTGTTTCAGGAATCACAACTTCGAAAAAGCAGAAGAAAATAAGCATACTTTCAATGCTAAAAATAGTGTCCAAGCCCAACTATTCTACTTCATATGTTGTTACGTAGGCATAGGAAATTTATTGCGTTAGGTTTCTACACATATTTGTTCTAGATAGAAACATATTGAACTCTTTTTAAGAATTCTGGTGTCAGTTACTATTAATTATGTAATTTTTCAGAAATCCGTAGTATAAAACCAAACATCTTACTTCAAATCACTTTACATCATGCAGCAAAAAAATATTGTACAGAATAAACTAATTAATGCATTTTAAATCACAATTGAAGCCATTCATTTACGCTTCCAGTAGTATAAGATTTATACTGCTAAATACAGTTTTATGTAATATGTTGTTTCTATTCTCAATTGTATATATAAAATGGCCTATCGATGCATCAGTAAATATCTTGCATTCAGCTTTAATAGGCTTTTAAACAAGAGATACAGATTTTTTCATAAATACATATAAAGGAACATCAACGATAAAATTTCATGTTTATTTACACTCACTATTGTTTGCGCCAGAAACCCCAGGTTTGTTAATTACTGGTCTTGTAAAAATTGGCTTCTTCCTCCACGCATGCCTGACCTATGGTCTACATGTATGTGCATGGAAACCAGAAAGCTGGAAATTTCCATCAATTATTAGTACGTACATATTTTTATAAAGAAATGATAAATCATACAGTACTTCATCTTTTTGTTACTACGATGCAACATTTAGTTTTAGAAATGTGAAAACCCTAAAAAGCCAGTTTGTGACTACTAGATGAACTTCTACTCGCAAGGCAAACTTATTTTACGCACTGATGATCATTACATACTTGATGATGATGATCTCTCATCCAGAAAAAAAAGAATTGTACTTATTCATAATAAAATTATGGACCCTGTCCATTTGTACTTCAGGATTGCATTGGTGGTGATAGTCAGAAAAATCTTCTGCGAAGAATTTTTCGGTGAACTTTTTATATTGACTTGTTCCTAAAATTGTTACACTGTTATAATGCACTCAATAAACAACATGAAGTCAATGTTTGTTTATAGAAAATACAACGTTCAGTTATCCGGAAAAGCAGATCCACTTATATTTTGTTCTCCTAAATTGTTTTATGGATTAGTTGTTATCATTCTTTGTATATCTGTGGTTCATGGAACGGCAGAAGTACCTGATAATGATAATATTGACAAGGAATTGATTCTAACACAAAAGGAGAAACTTGTTCTTGACAAAGTATGAAAGTTCTGTTTAAATCTATAAAATATATTGGGAATGGATTTGTAAATAAAATGATATAATAAAATTAATTTAGTTCAAAGCAGCCGTCTATCAGAATTTGACTCAGCCGTTTATGAAGCAGGACTTGTATTTACTGCGATGGATTCGATGTGTGTAACATTTTTAGAAAAAAACGTTACTTAATACATTGAGAAATACACTAATAAAGACAAAATTTTATACTATACTTTAGCGAAAGATCTGGATTTGAATCGATCAATCAAGGATATGCATAAGGTATGCAAGTACACAGGAATGTTTGCGAAATGATGTGCAGAAATTTCAAACTTTTAAAATAACTTGGTTTGCATTGCAGTTTTTAACATTTTACCGTGATAATAAACTGGAACACATTTTGGAAGAAGATTGGTCAGACATAGAGGAGGACTTCCCCTACAAAATATTTTACGACAAAATGGGTCGACCTGTAGCATACATGCATACTGGAAATTGGAAAATCCGAGCAGGCATAGTTCAGGGGCGTCGGGAGCGTCTCAAGCGTTACATGTACCGACTTACACTTATCGGCACACAAGAGTTGATCAAAAGAAGCGGAACTTATCCAAATGTCACTCAAGTTGTCATTTTAATGAACATGGATGGATTTAGTGCAGCACAGCATGCGTGTTCCATGTGTATTCCAACGTACTTAAACTTGCTGGATTCCTACGAACGATTTTTTCCCAGAATTGCCAACGAAATTATCGTAGTAAATGGTAGGACAATTAACATGATGAAAAACAGTTTTAAAAATACAATAGTAGCTGACAAATTTATGGTTAATTTTTTTCATATTTTTTTAAAGCACCACAAGCTTATGCGCTTTTACTGCAAACTCTTCGTCCAGCCCTATCCAGGCATACTCGGGAAACGCTTCATATTTTTGGACCAAACAAGAGCCAGTGGAAATCTTACGTTGAAGCTAGAATTGATCAGAAGTATTTGAAAGATGTTGAATGACATGTGAAAGGCATGTATTTATTTATACCCAATTAGTGATTATTATCGCTTTGTTCATTATTTTTTGTTTTTATATAAAGGAAAGTATTAAAAACCTGTCATTTAACCGAATTTACTTGGCTGAACAATTTGTAGGTTTTTTCTGTGTTATTTTTTTTGCATGCACAAAATAATATATAATTAGTAGGTGTACCATGTATATTTGCGATATGAAGATATGAAAGAGTGTGTGCAGCTAAAACTGGTTTTTTAGGCTGGAGCTAAAAGTATAACTACTTTTGTCTTTGCCTACCACCACCACTAACTACAGACCAAGATAACCTGACCGCCATGGTACAAGATGCATTTAACGCTGGAAAGTTTCTTGAAGAAAGTAATGCAGAACTGGCACTGGTTCTTCGATTTACGTCATATGGTTTTACAGCTGTCGATTGTAGATTTGGATAAAAAAACTGAGTAGATAACTTGATGTAATATCTTAATTGCTATCTTTTCGATTTTATGGAACTCTTTTTCCCGTTTTTAAATGATAAGAACTATTCCAATTTATTATGAGAATTCCATAAAGAAAAAAGTGAGAAAACATTTACTTTGTGGTTATCGCATCACTGAAAAATTACAAAGAATTTCATGGTTACAAACGAATACAAATTTTTTAAGTGTTATTTTAAACTACAATTTTGTTTAATGATGACCCTTTAATGATACATATAGATTAACCAGAACTTGAAAAAATAGATGCAGGACTAAATTTTTTAAATTTAAAAGAATGCAATGGCTTATCATAAACTTTCTATTCTAAATGTTATTCTGGTGATTGGGCTATACACAGGAGAATTATGTCAGGTATCAGGGACAGGTGTTCAGGAGCTCCGAGATCCTGAAGATCAACATGCGGGCAGTGATGGTGCCAAACCTGGTGGTAAGCCAAAAAAAACTGCAATAAAAAATTACTAGAATGGCTAGATTTCTATTTTATGGTCAAGTTTATTGTTTTACAGAACAATCGCACTGTTACAAATGCGACCCAAATGCGGACGCCGACTGCTTCGATAAGGATCCTCTAATTACTGAGAAATGTCAATCTGGCTGTATGACATTCAGACTGGAGACCTCTAAAGGTATGATTGGGAAAGGAGGAAAAATGTGCATTTCCGGTAACGAGCATCTAATAAACTGCGCAAGAGTTCATGCCAAAATCCCTTTGAAAGATGGGAAATGCTACAAAACTAAAGTTCCTTCTGGGAGCAAGCTCGTATTGAAAATATCTGACGCACATGCATGTCCAGAAAATGAAATCGAAATTAATGATGACCCTGAGTCTAGTATAGATAATAAATCAAAAGCAGATTTGTTGGTATGCACCTGCAAAGGTAATCTTTGTAATTCGAATAAGAATCTAGATACCAACAAGGCGGTTGAAGTAAGATCAAAATCAACTGCAGGATCGATTGCACCAAAAATGGGAGGAATTTGGGTAATTATTTTGACTTGGAACTGTCTTCTTAAGCTTGTCAACCTGTAATTATTGCATCTGAAAAGAGCCTTGTATTTTAAAAAAGTAAACAAATGTTTTCTTACATCATTCATCTGAGCATAATACTTTTGTCCTTTATTTCACCTTTTTTTCTTCATATTTTCCTTTTAATTTTTTTTGTTACAATTCAAAATGAGTTTTTTTTCTTTCAAAAATTTACGTAAACGTACATAACGATAATATAATATCCATTTTTAATAGCCGTGTAATAATTAAAATCTGACTTGAAGTTTTTGTATCAAAAATAAAAAACGTCATAATATTTTGCATAGCATGCAGTAAACAATGAACATGCACGCACAACAAAATTTTTTAACAATGAAACTTGAACAAAAAAATAAGCACCGAACGGAAGGACAATACATTTGAAAACAGGTAAACAGTATTGCGGCATAATAACAATGTATAATAATAAAACGTTAACATTTAACTATTAAAATAGAGAAAAAATATAATAAAATAATATTTTAAATTACGCGATCATTATATAATATCATTTAATTTGTTAGTTTAATAATGTCCATGACTGTGTCCCCTCTCCGCATGGTAGCCGTGTTGGGGATGTGCCTGATAATTGATTATATTAAGTTTGCCGCTTTTATCGTAGAATCCGTACTTTCCGGTTACATATCCTTTACCATCTTTCTCTTCGAATCGGAATAAACGATTGTACCTTAAAAAAATAATCAAAAACAAAAAACATGTAATTTTTAACTCCATTTTTGTTTACCTGCATATTTTTTACTTTCCAAAGAAATCATTTGACTGATTAATTATATATGTCTTTTTGAAAGATGTGAGGCAAGCATAATTAGTATTAATTATGGAGCTTAATTAATTATGTAAGTGTATAGATTTAATTATTGTGTGTGGGTGGGGTATGGGGAAGGATACAGGTGGTTGTTGTTTAGATTTGTCGTGTCAATTGTAATTTGTAATGAATGTGTCTAAATATGTATACCTATTTAGCTAATTATCTGCCCATTAACTAAAAATGTGTGTTATCATGTCATGTTAAATGTATGCATGTTATGTGTGTGTGTGTAGGATTTTTTTTTAGGTTTTAGGTTCAGCCGGTTTAAATTGTCTTGTAAACCATTTGCAAACGGCTCACCTTCTTCACATTGTCGTCAAAAATAAATTAGAAGATTTTAGATTTTTTAGTTTTCAGTGAACACATCACAATCACAATATTTTTTTTTCTTTCTGTTTTGTCTGTTATTTTGTCTCTGAGATTTTTTTAGATGATGGGGAACATTTTTTTCGCACTTCTAATCATCGTCTGTTTCTTGTTGAGGATGCCCAGCACAATGTTGAGATTCCGGACAAGGCTAATCAGCATATCATAATAATAATCAATTATCATCATTGTATTTTTTT
>JAQIWN010003488.1:0-13030 GCA_034699025.1 Entomobrya cf. arborea Gr-Col-00668
AGTTAAAAGCAAAGGAAAAAGTAGATGAAGTGTACTCTACTACACACGGTTGTTATACACAAAGTAAACTGGCTTATTTGCCTCACATTTTCAATTGTAAAAGAAGAAAAAAAAAAATGGTCAAAATGTGTAATAAGACATGAGAAGCAAGAACCTGTACGATCATTGATATAAATGGAAGAAGACAAAAAAAAAATATAAATATAAATAAATAAGGATTTTTTTTTGTTAATGGTCGTAGTTAAAAAAAAGAAGATTTAAAAAGAAAGTCAAAATAAGTGGAAGAAGAGAGATGTGTAAGTTGTTATATGGGAAGGAAGGAAGTTGAGAGAGGAACAAGAAATTTTGTAAGACAAGACAAAAGACTGAAAAATAATAATTGTATAAAGTGAAAATAAAGTTTTAATGAAATAGTTAACATGGTCATTATTGTTAAGTTGAGTTGGGTGAAAATGAGACTTTGATTTGGAGAAAAGATTTCCATGGAAATGGGAATGTGAAATGGATTAACATTTTTTGGGGTTTTTGAAAGAGAGAAAGTTTGGTTTTGTGAAAGGATTTTTTTTTTCAAAAGTGGACAATTCTTCATTTTTTAAATGGTGAATTCAGTTGAATTGGTTGTCAAAAAAGTTTCAGTGCAAAAAAATATATCTATTCTGCTCAATTGAATGTTAATTAAGTATTAGAGTTACAGTTTTTTACGTTAAATGTCATTACAGAGGTAAGTTGGTATAACATTACAAATTAACATGAGTATTAGAATAAGTGTATTTTAGAAAAAAATATGAAATTGTCCTGATAATTTACACAATGAACAATCAAACAAAATATCATAGTAAAAAAATATATAGAATACTTGCAATCGCAAGACGTGCTATGATACACGTCACTTGCCACTTGATTTGGTTTTATGTCTCGTGTGTGCAATGTGCTCAACTATTTTAGATTTTCGTCACTCCCTTTTTTATTACCCGGTTTAAATAGTAAATTCATTTTGATTTTTTTTTGAAATTTTGCAGGTGGTTGAAAAAAGGATTTGGGATTTGGCACACGGGTTATATGACATCACTGAGATTAATGATTAAAGTTGGGGAGTGTGTGAAGTCCTGAGAGGGATTAATTTTTTTGAGAGACATTTTCAAATAGAAATAATAATTTAAAGGGAAGTTTTGAACTAAAGGAATTTTTGTGAATAAAAAGATTTTTTGTGGATGCAATGGTTGCTGCCACTGCAGGACTTCATGAAAGGTCCCGTAAAATGCAGAGTATGCAGCAGCAATCTGCATCGTCATCTTCCGCAAGTTCAAGAGTTCAGGAACAAGAGGAGGAGGAGCAACAAGAGGAATCTACGACAACTGGGGACGACGCGGAGGGAGATCGAATAATGGGGAGTAGTGGAAGCAGTGCTGCTGCCGCTACTCCTGAGGGAGTTGCTGGAGCAGCGGTACCACAGGGAAATGTTAATGAGGAAAGGGGAGGGGATGGGGATGGGGATGAGGAGGGATGTAGACCAAGTGGAAATAATGCAACAGAGGAAGACTTTCATCACCAGCACCACCACCATAATAGTAATAATGAAAACCATCATAATCTCAGGACTGAAAATAGTAATCAGAATCAGTGTTCATCTGTGACAACTACACAAAATAGTAATAATAAGAATGGGGGAGGGAATGGAGGGGGAGGACTTGCCCAGTCTCATTCGTCGATTAAGTATGGAGGTGGCATGTGTCCAATTCAATTGGCGGATAATGATGATATGGCGAGTGCGTTGGTGTTGGATCCGTATTTGGGATTTACAACGCATAAAATGAATATCAAGTAATGTGGTGGTGTAACAATTAATTTGTAAATTTAACATGGGGATAATGTGAGATGGGTCAATTAATTGGGGATTTTTTTTTTAGTTTCCAGCCTCCATTTACAAAGTCGACGACAAGGGCAACTCAATTGAAGGGAATTGTGCAAAGTTTTGTGGAGCATCAGGATTATGAGAAGGCTTTTAAGGAATTGAGGCAGGGGGGATGGTTAAAAAAGATTGTGGATGGGAAGGTGGTGGTGAGGTCAAAAGAGGAACAGGAGTCTTTAAAGGAACATGTAAGGGAACTGGGGGCTTTAAAAATTTATGACTGGTTTGTTTTGGAGAGGAATGCATTTTTAATGGAGGATATTTTTGGTTTGGTTTTTTTAGATTTTCAGATATTTAAATATTTTTGATGGGAAGAGTGGGTTTAAGATAGAGAGCTGCTTTAGGTACTCTTTGGAGGGGAAAAAGGGTGCGAAGATTTGTGCGACGAGGAGATGGTCGAGAAATGACAGAATAAAATTGTTGATTGGATGTATTGCGGAGCTTACAAAGGAGGAAGAGGACCAACTGCTTCATCCTGGGAAGAATGACTTTAGTATAATGTACAGTTGTAGAAAAAATTGTGCCCAGTTGTGGCTCGGACCAGCGGCGTATATGAATCATGACTGTAGGGCAAATTGTAAATTTGTGGCGACGGGGAGGGATACCGCTTGTTTGATGGTTTTGAGGGATATTGAGGAGGGGGATGAGTTGACTTGTTTTTATGGGGAGGATTTTTTTGGGGATAAGAATCAGCATTGTGAGTGCCAGACTTGTGAGAGGAGGGGCACTGGAGCTTTTGCGAAGAAGGAGGAGACTGGGGTTGGAGTAGGAGGGGGAGGTGGAGGGGCTGGGGGGAAGAAGGAGGAGAAGAAGTATAGATTGAGAGAGACTGATAATAGATTGAATAGGAAGAAGCCTTTGGTGGTGGCACCTGCGGCTGGTGGACTCCAGGGGCAGAATGCCAGTGTACCAGTGAAAATGGAAAACCCGGTGGTAACCAATGCCAAAACTAGTATTTCTCAGGCGGCTGCAGTGGTAATGGGGAGGAGAAGGAGGGGGGAGCCTCCACCGAAGGAAAGTCAGGGGAAGAGTGAATCTCGAGGGAGGGGAGGAGTTAAGAGGGAAGCACCAGTAACTAGGGAGGTGGTAACAAGACACCCGGTGACAAGATCAAGTACTAGTGGAACATCTTCACAAAGTACAAAAGCTGGTGGTGCGACAACAACGAGAGGATCGAGGGCTAAGGGGAATCCTCAGACTGTGCAGAAGCAAGGTCATCATGGTACCCACAATGGACTGCTGTTGTCGAGTGACGACTCTGTGTCTAATTCGAGCACAAGTTCAAATCAAAGTGATTCTGGGGTGGAGTGTGGGAGTAGTAGTGTGAGTAGCAGTAGTAGTACGAGGAGATCTTTTACTAGAGACCAAGCAGCGCACCCTGTTGGAGGAGCGTCTAAGGTACCTCCTACTCCTGCCAGTTTACCAGTTGGTAGTGGAATTAAACTGAGAAGTTCAAAGATTCTGAGGGAACCTCCACAACAGCCATCCCAGCAGTCATCCTTCTCGAGAACCTCTTCAGTACCAATGTCTACCTCTACCTCCTCCTCTGCCACCTCATCCTGTCCAGTTTTACGCAAGTCAGTGTCCTCATGTGTTCATCAAGCTGTAAGCTCAACTGCCACATCTACAATTACCGCCACTGCCACCACCTCCACAAATCCTGCCATCCCCTCCCGGTCTACCTCCTCCTCCTCTGACGAGACTCCCTCTTGCTTTAGTGGTGGCTCCTCCAGTCGTCGACACAGTGAGGCTAGCACTAGCAGCAGCAGTTCTAAAGGAGGTGGCGTCGCACCACCTCCTCCCACTAAACTCCCTCCACTCCGCATGACCTTCCGAATGAAAAGGTCTGGTGTCCTTGATGAAGTATTTGAATCCGCCTCCAAAGAATGCCATCCCCCAGACCCTCCAATGCCCCGTCTAGGCCTCGTCACTATTCCAAACTCCTCCTCTTATCATCCCAACCACCGCATTCCTGCCACCGCTCCTGTCCTCCCAAAATGCGTACAAAGAGATACAGACTCCTCCCCTTTAGGCTCCCCCCGGGGGTTAGATGAAGAGGATCTCCGCAGTGATGACGACTACTCCGGAATGAACAGCCCGGTTGGTGGTCCCTTCTACGAAATCCTCAAGTTCTCAGGGTCCAGTCCCTTAGGATCACCAAAATATAATGGCACCTCCTCCAATGCCACTCCCACTCCCTTAGCATCCCCATCTTGTGATAAGGAACGTGGAACTAACCCTTTCCCCTCCAGTCGCAGTGCTCCCAAGAAACGCAGTAAAAAGAGGAAACGTAAACACAAAAAAGCAAGCAAACACCAAACCTCCTCCTCCTCCGCCGCCGCCGCCCCCCAATCCGAAGAAGAAGAGGAGTACGCCGATGAGGAGGATGACTTGTTAGTTAGTCCACCCACTTTACTTGCCCCCAGCCGAAAATCCTCGTCAAGCCCCGTAGTAACCCGACGATCTCCATTACATAACCAAGCAGTTGTGGTGGAAGGTCAACTGACCCCCTCCTCCACAACAAGTAGTACCGGAAGTACTGCCAATAGAACAAAGCGCATTCGACTTAAAATAGGGAAGGAGGCTTGTACAATTATTGATATTCCTGGGGATGCCCTTGACCAGGATATATAGCAGTTAGCCCCCGGGGCTAAGTATCTCAAAAGTACAATGGGCCCACGACACCAACAAACACAGAGGCAATCCTCCGGAGGATCTAATTTCTTTACGATGACTTTAAGAAGAAGAAAGAGACCAAGACGGGGATGTACAATTATCACAAAGTAAAAAAAACCGCCCCCTCCAACCTCCTCCCCCGCGTAATAATAATTTATCATTATTTAAAAAATAATAATTAGCTTAAGAGATAAAAACGCTTATTTCTCATTTTTTTCTTCGCTATCGCTCCACAAACACATTATTAAAAAACACGCAAAAACTTTAAGTTCTTCCTTTTTTTCCAAATCAATTTAAAAAGTACTAACTAAATAATATTTACTAATAAATTATTAGTTTTTCCGCAATTAACTCTACTAATAACTTAATAACAAGTTTAAAAATAAATTAGCATGTTTATATTAATTAAGAATATTTAATTAGTCAATTTCTTGTGTGATCTGCTGCATTGCATGCTCTTTTAATTTTATTCCGTGTTCCAGTTCCAGCCAGAAATTATTTAAACAAACATTGCAGGCTAATTACTCAAATATTTAACTAATTTATAATTATTAGAAAGCCTGAAGCAAAAAAAAAATATTACTCAATAGAAATAGTGAGACTTTTTTAGTGCATAAAAAAATATTTAATTTGATCTCGTTATCCTTCTTCTCTAAAAATTACACACATTTCAACTTTTTTTTCTCATCATCCCCCTACCCCCAAATTCAAAAAAAAGGGTTGAAATAAAATTTTAAAGGGAAAGATGATTATAAATGGTGGTACAATAAACAGTCATCGTAATTTATTCACGTGAGAAAAAAATTGTACTATGAGTGGTTTGGTTATGTGGTGACCTATGACCTTATGACCTAGCCCCACTTTTCTTTCTCATTTAGAAAAAAAATAATAATTAAAAAAAACTGATGAACTTATTATCCATTAAGTAATTAACTATTACAGTATATTTTACTCTTCACCAAGTATATTCACTCAAAAGTTTAAAAAAATATTAAAGTATTTTTTTTTGCAAGTGAACTAAACTTGTATAAAAAGGAATTTCAAAAACCTGTCAAATGTCAATGTCAACATAGTTATATATACACCTATAAAAAAATATGATCTGTAAATACTTTTTAACAGGGAAGGTTGAGACTTGAAAAAATTAAATAGTTAATTAATTTAAAAGAATTTTGTGTTTCGTTGATTATAATCCACAGACTGAACGTATATACAAACCTGTAATTGTATAACAGATATAAATATATATATATACTATGTTACTATATATATTATACTACCTACTATAAATTACACTATGAAATATTTAATTGTATTAATTAATTTTTTTTTGTAAGTTTAAAAAGAAACTATTGCATAATGATGATGACTTGTAAGCATAATTTGTTGAAAAAGAAGTATAAAAAAACGGATATTTCGAAGGCGGAAAATTTTTTAATTGGAAAAAAACAATTTAATTGAGTGGCTAATTGTTAAGATGCATAATGTACTGTTATTATTGTTGTAATTGTATTTGAAAATGATAAAGTCTGACTACATACACACCCATAATAGTATTTTGTGTGCTTTGTTGTTTTGTTTTCTTTCTAGTTCTCTCTCTCTCTAATTATAATTATGTAATTATTATGTTATATATTATTATAACCTGTGTATGTTTATCTCAATTCACTCTCTATATTCTCCAGAGAACTGTAATGTCATATCTCAGAAAACAATAAAATGATAAATAACTAAATAAAGTTGAAAGTATGAAAAATACGTCCATCTTTTGCTAAATTTATTTACTGCATATTAGCATTCAAGTCAAAATTGTTCAGTCTTTACTGTCCAGTTTAAAATTACCACAGGCTTTTTTGCTGTTAAAATACCAATTTCGTCGAACATTTTCGGGATTTTTTTTAGAAGAGTAAAATTCATGTAAGATGCCCAGTAAAGTTTTGTCATAACATTTTTACCAAAAGCTCAAAATTGAGTTATGATGAAAACCCTGGTATGTATGTAGAATTTAAAGAAAATGGTCTCAATTGGACAAATGTTGAATGTCACTGAAAAGTGCGCTAAATATAAACCAATTTGTATTTCAGCTTTTATTATTTGTATTCCTCTGCTTCAGAAAGCAGAGGAATATGAATTAACATTCAAAATATCTCAACTTTATAAATGTATCATGTTCAGTGTTCAAGGAGATGGTGTATTTTTGAATTTATTTTACAGAATTGCGAAGAAAATTTAACTTTCTTTTTCTCATTCTACCATATAATTATTATTTTCCATTAGTAAAAAAATCCTTTGTTCGAATAATCTCCAAAAGACGAGAAAAACGGATAGAAATAAAAGGAAGATGCAACCTTGCGTGATTTTAAAAGCAAAAGAGTTTCCGTACATTACTCTTATACGTTAGTGTATAGTACACCGTTTTGTAATTAATGCTGTAAAAATTTAATAGCAAGAAGAAATCAAAAACTGCATACCAACAATTTACACAAAGAGGAAAATTTGTACTGATGACGAAGAATGAAAGAGCACGATAAAAAATGTGAGAAAATGGACAGATAGAAGTTTGTTTTTTGGCTTGGTGTCTCACAGCGCCCCTATCAACAACCAATATGCATCCATCCGATAGCCTATGCTGTACCCCATATAGCTAAGTTGCCTCTACTCATTACCCATTATGATCCATACCAAAGAACAAGAAATCAATGCAAAATATTAATTTTTAACAAGCTTTAAGTCTTACCTTACCAAGTTCCAATATCTCTTCATCAAAAAAACCACAACTTGCACTATTTTCCACTTGTTCTTCTTCTTCTTCCTTTCTAACTTCATCAATAATATTTTCTTCTGAAAATGCAACCCTTTTTCTCCCCCTTTTCATCTTCCCTACCACTACCCCCACACTATCCCCCTGTTCACTTGATTCACCTTTCTTACTTTCCATTTTTTAAATAATTTCCACTCTATTCACTTTTTTCAACAAAAACATGTATGTTAATTACTTGTTGTCTCTCTCAACTCAGCATTGAGGAATGCTAGAAATATTCAAGAAAATAACATTAACCCTTTTTGTTGTCGTTGTCACCAGTCACCACACACCACCACCAGCCTATAATAATCAGTCAGTCATGTTAACATGCATCACATGGATATCAAAAATGGCTGGACTGTACTGAATGGAATGTACTGAGCTGGAATGCAAAAATCTTGTCATGTACTTACCTTATTTTTTTTGTGTAGTGAGTATGTTTGCAATTTTCCATACATCTACAACTACAACCATTTATTATTTCATTAAAAGAATCTAGGTACATAACGTTGGCATACGAAAATCGAAAGTAAGGCAAGTAATATTAACGGGATGACTGGAGGATCCAGTTTAAATTTTGTTTTATAAAAACCTTCTCATGTTCATGTTCCTCTCTCTCTCTCTCCCTCTCTCTCTCTCTCTCTCTCTCTCTCTCTCTCTCTGAACTTTGCACTTGTTAGGTAGCATATAAAAAATCATCTTTCGCTCAAAAGTACATAAAAATGGGTTTTAGTCTAGCTTGCAATTTTTTCAGTTTCATTTAGAAAGATAAACGAGAATAGTACAAGCGTCTGTTTTGTTATTAGTCATTTTGGAATACTGACGTATTATGATAATATAATGGCATTTTTCGTTGTCGCCGTCGTTATGAGACAATAATATGTTCTTATCTTTTATAAAAAAAAATGTTCCAGTTTAAAACAACGTCTCATATTTTTATTGCTCCCGTCTTCTTACGTCAATGCAATTTTGAGAGAGGAGAACAGTAGAAGAGTCTATTGACTAGACTGAATGGAAAAAAGTTGGTTTGGATTTGGAGGTTCTTCTTCGCCTTTTCATGCATATATTAACCCTTTGTCTTTAAGGCATTTCCAGACATATCGAAAATAAACTGATGTGATATTTTTTATAATGTTTCGTAAATCCTAATTAGTTAAATATGTTAAGTTAAAGATGATTAAATTGGTACTATGCCTTGTGGCGATTTACAATAAAAATTGTCTGAAAAAAATGAATATTGAAACACGTCATCATCATCATTTAGCCGAACAGAATTTTAAAGCATATATAATTTTCATGATAGCAAATTATACAGACAATTTTTTTACACACTACTATAAATGCGGGTAATTTTTCATGTAAACGCAATGGTCTACGTGACTATCGGGATCAAAAGTTACCTAAGAAAAAACTTGTCACCTTTTAATTGGTTCCCTTGAAAATTAAACTTAAGCCAATTGAAATACACCAGCTCATTTTCTAGCACACAAATTATACCCACTTGTCGTGTTGGAACTTCCAACGTGGTAGTTTGATCGGGGCAAAAAAAAAAAAACAATGGAAACGGAGGGATATTTTTTTCTTGTAGAATTTTGCATGCTTTCTCGGTCCACCCCCTTTAAAAAAAATCCACCCTTCCATTTACCAGCATCTCTTTTATGTTACTGCAGTTAGCTAACTAATATGAAACGGAGGAGAAAATGACTGATCGGCTAACCAGTCACCAACCACCACATCACAACCGTTTACAGTTCACAGCATCATATCATCAGTAGATATATTATTCAAGCTGTGTAATATTGGAAATTGACAATACCTTCCAATGCAATAAGTCACTATACAATGTATTTTGCATGAACATGCCATGCCGGTCGTCTAAAACCCAAGCTACTTTTCTTGACACGTTTAAAAAAGTGACACGTCTGAAAAAGGTAACAAGCCAAGCGTCTAATATTCCTGTCGGCCGGTCCACCGCAGCGCAGTTGCCTTTCACTTCAGTTTGAGGAAACATCACCACCGAAAAATCATCTTCATTTTTTTTAAACGCTTAAGTTTTTTTGTCGAGTTGACAAGTTTTGAAGAACAAAAAGTATCCAGTGACCTGACCTTAACCTTATCTTGAGCCTTACATCATCAACTTCCATTTCAACTTTACATTTTTACTAGAAAAAAGGTAAGTAAAAAAATAAACGTTTAAAGTAAATTATAGTTAATTGTTTTAGTTAAGGTGACGCGGATACGTGTTGATTGGGATGGATAGCAATTGATGGTTAGTTTTTGGAACGTTTCTTGAAAGAAAAATTAAAAATAGTTCGTTTTAATTTTTCAGTGAAAAGAAATCATACAAAATGTTCTCTGCTTTTGGACCACGTGAAGTAATTGTTTTCGTCGGAGTGGTGGACATGGTAAAAGTAGCTTCATTTTTTTAATTATAAATTATGAAGTGTCGACTAAAGTTTTATAATTATATTTAAAGAGAATTAATGATGATTCTTCTGTTTGATTTTTTTTTTCTATCAGATATTGGCGTCCATGACATTGGGTGGACTAACCCGCTTTTTAAAATTCGATTACCCAGAGATTCCTGAGTTTGTAAGTGTAGTTTTTATTTTAGTGTTTTCATTTTTTATAAAGTTCTACAAAATCATGTTTAATTCAAAATTTGTTATTTTTCCCCTCTGTAATTAAAGTGGGTAAACCAACCTATTTCTTTTGCGACGTTCGAGCTCCTTTGGTTCTTGACTAATGTAACGACCGGTTGTCTTTTCTGGATTGCCTCCGCAAACATGGCCTTGGCTGCAACCTTATCCGTAAGAGTTTATCAATGATGATTAATTAAAAATTAAAATATAGTTGGAGTACATTGACTTATGTTAAATATTTTTTTTTCATTTATAGCAAACCGAGAAAATTGAAGGAGAGGCGTTCATACCCTGGTTTGTGATAAGTATGTTTTTCGTGTTTATGTCGCTAATTGGAAGCGCTTTGGCAAGCGATCTGAAGGTCACGATTGCGGTGGTGTTGTGGCGAACAACCTTTCTGTGTCTCACCTGGGTTGCTTACGAGAAGTGGGGGGATGAAGAGGAAACTGAGGAGGAGGATGATGAAATTTATATGCCTGTTGAGGTTAAAGTGGTGGACGATAAAATAGAGAAAAAGTAGATCGATAATGGGAGGGGGGTTGAAGGGTGGTGGGGGGATGATGTAAACCTAATTGACAATCATGTACTTCTGTAGTAATAATTATAATAATTTTGATGACTTTACTTAATTAACATTTAATTTAGCTGAAGGGAGATAAGTGGGTGCATGGTGGTTGTGGTGGGGGAGGAGGGTAATTGGTGGTGGGATGAGTTTGAAATACTTTTAAAGTTAATTTTAGCTACTAGTTTTAAAATATTAATATGGTGACAATGATCCTTAAAAGTCGCTTTTAATGGCTTGCATGATTGCTCTTTGATTTTGTTGGGTTATTTTAATTCTTAATGACAATAAAAATAAAATGCTACAATGCTAGATTAATGTTTGAATTACTAAAGTAGCAATTTTCTGAAATTCATACTTAATAAAAATGCAAAAAAAAAATCAATCCTTGCATCCAATTAAAATCATGGGATATTGTTGACCTCTAAAAATAAATTCTGAACAAAGTCATGAAAATCATAAAGTTTTTTTAAAAGTTAAATTGAAAATCTTTACTTGATTTTGTAGGCGTTTTTCACAATCGCATCTTCGTGTACAAGCTAGTTCAGATGATAAAATAGTTATGAAATGCAAAGAACAAAGGACAACACGCATAATTAGGGATACAGAGTCATGACTTATTATCTATTATCGCTAGTTCATTTAGCCACATAAAAAGACAATTCTTATAGCATGACGCATTATTAAACTGTTAAGATAGCTAGAAAAGTTATGATAAGCTAAAAAAAAATATGTGACTGATATTGTTCCATTTTTTCATCTTAATATATACTATGATTTTTTACGATTTACATATGCCGATAAGGAATTACAATTAATTTTATGCTTTATTATTTAAAAAGAGGAAGCTTTATTTTGTCACATGAATATCAATACTGAACATTCTTAAAAGCATTTTTTAAACAAACTTAAGCATAACATTTATTTAATTTCTAAGTTAAGCCACATTCACAAAAAAGTCAGACAGCTATAAAGACAAAAATCATTAAAATGATCATACATATTTTTGTAACTTGCTATTGCTATCAAAAGAAACTAATTTTAACACTTGGATTTGGATAAGAGTTAAGTATGATATTCATGATTATGTGTGTGCTGTGTTGTATAAGGACGGATACGGAATGCGGATGAAGAATGTAAAGTTTATTTTGTACACTTTTTTGTCCTGCTTTCTATCTCAAGCACCTCTTGTTTTCAGTAACAGATGAAAAAAACTATGATAGCATAGGTCAATAAATTAATGACACAACGATGAAAAACGGAAAGAAGCGTTCATTGGCTATGCAACTCATTTTCTTTATTGTTGTGACGCAAGTGCATTATGCCAATTGCTAAGTATCTGAAATCAGATTAAACGATGACAAAAATAGGGAATAAGTAAATTGTACATGGAATCGAAATGATTTCTCAATGAAAATAGTAAAATTGTTAGAGATGATGATATAAGGAATTTTATTGTTGTTGCAATCAAAAACATGACATGTGACATATCATTCGAATGGAATTTTTCCTCTTTAGTAACAAATAAAGATCATAGTCAATGAGTTAAGTGGCAGACATTCAACTCCGTCGTTATAATCACTCTTACAGCGGGTTTATTAATTCTTCTTCATTTTTTTTTGTACCAGATGTGCCAGAATTTTGCATTGGAGGAATTTTAGGTCACTCTGGTCTGGCCGTGTTGGGAGAAATAATGATACCGCAAAAAATTCTGTTCGTACAGTGACCATCATTTGCGGAATAGTGTTTCATGTCACCTCACTCTTTTTTTCAACCGGATAATATTGAATATGCAGGCAGAGATTTTATTTTTTAGGTAGGTAGTTAAATAACTTATTTATTTTTAAAATGAGGGAGAGAGATAAATGGAGAATGATACAATAAATCATTATAACTAATCTACTTAGTTTAGAAGAAAAACAAATGATCAATCAATCTGTCACGAGTCCGACCAAAAATAAAAGGGTTATTTAAGGAATAGTAAAAAATTATTTTATGGGTGGCATTTTTAAAACATTGGTAGACCAGGAACAAACTGTGATGCAAAATAAGTTATGGATGGACGGACAATGATGAATTCGACTCATTACAAGAGCAATTCTAGCTCACGTACGCGTACTTCTGCATAACTTATAAAAGTTTTATTGGTCTTTATTTGCACAGCTTCTCAAATACAAGATGCTATGCAGTAAGAATTCATGAAAAATGGGTGGATTGTTTAAGTGTTTAATAATACTTGGATAATAATATTATTTTTTTTCTTAATAGGCAAGTAATTTGTCGTAACATTAAAAAACTACTAAGACAGGACAAAAAAAGTTGTATGTTTTGCGTCTACAACGAACTCCGACAAACGATGTTCCCATAATTGCACACCTATGACAGGTAGGACTTTAGGTGAAACTTTCCAGCCAGCAGAAGTGCATTATAACGTAGTA
>JAQIWN010003489.1:0-13028 GCA_034699025.1 Entomobrya cf. arborea Gr-Col-00668
ACATCCTGACCTTTCTTGTGATGCCCATTTCATGCCGGTTCGCCATTTAGTGGACTTGCACTTTCCTCGTAAGTAAGAGTGAGTCAGTAGTGAGTGGTGTGTGTGTGCACTGCACGAAGGAAATAAGGATGAAGTTGAAGGAGAAGAAAAGAAGGAGCAAAGGAACAAGAAAAAAAACGAAGAGAGTGAACAAGATGTGGAAAGAGAAAAATAAAAGGAAATGCTTTCTTCACAGGATAATATGGCCATGTTGATGATGTGATGCGATGTGATATTGCTGGAGCACTAACTCTCTAAGAGTTCCTCTGTGTCTATCTATGGTACACAAGACACAATGTAAAAAAAATATTCTACGAGTCTATTGCATTGTATTACATTTTATTTGTTCTTTACCCTTTTTATTATTACTACTCAACTCACAAGAAAACGTGGTAGGAGACCTCCTGGTGGTAAGAATGGTAGTGGTGTTGGTGCTGCTGGAGAAGAAGAAAATCTGTCTTTTTTTCTTACTTTTTTGGGGAAATGATGGTGTGAGTGAATGAATGAAAGAAAGAAATAGAAAGAAAGAGAGAGTGACTATGAGCGATTGCGTGTGTGCTTGGTATCTTAAAAGAAAATATAAGTTTTTTTTGTCTCTTTCCTCTTTAAATACAGTCAATAATAGACATGTAGAAAAACGGAAACATCTTACGCATGGCTATGTGTAAAGAGGCATATGCGTGGGGAAGGAGGAGACGGAGGTGGAAAAGGAAAGGGAGAAAATGAAACTTTTTATTATTATTTTTTTGCCTTAAAAAGAAATAAGAGATTTGCCACCTATTACACTGGAGTGGAGAGAGTGACTAAATTTCTTGTCATAAATTTTTTATTGCTGGAAGGGAGATAAAAGGAGTTAATTCTCCTTCGCCGGTTTACTTTCTGTTAATCATTTCATTTTCACAGAAAAGATAAAGCGGAGGAGGATGTATGCGGGATGCATGCATGCATGCATGACATTTTTTGCTGCTGATCTCATTCAAGCTTACTACTTGTGTTTATGTTTTTATGGTGTTAAACACGCTCAGGGGCTACATTAAAAGATCATAATATTTTTTTTGTCATAAGGTAATGAAAGCATTCCAACGTTTGATTTGCGGAAAATTAAAATAAGCATTTCCACTTTTCTGAGTCATTAAAGCCATGCTTTTAAAAAACAAAAAAAAGGTGGGAGGAAGCCAGAAATGCGTGTAATGCAAATAACAATGAGATATTTTTTATTCACGATGACAACTCAGAGCAAGTATGTATGTTTTGTATGGATAAAGTAAAAGAAAAATACAAGAAAGAATGAGATGGAAATTTTTGATCTCGTTTCATTGTAACCATTTATCCTACTCCCAGATGAAAAAACACCCAAGGTTGAGTGAGTAAAAGAGGACGAGTCAAAATTATCAGATCAGCAGCAGTAACATCTTCCAAAGAAATACTCTAATAAGCTTATATTAGAGAGAAGAAAAACCGACAGAAGAAGAGCAGAGTGTGCCCTGTCATGTCACTTATTTTTTTATATTCCTTTTACTAGTGTGCCGGCATGCATGCTTACTCAACTACTGCATGCCGATGGTGGTTTGGTTTGGTTTTGGAATGGTTGAAAATTACTACCAATACAACAACACTGCATACATCCTTACCATCTTTGGTCGTAATCTATAAGAATTATATGGTGAACGATATAAAACGTATTTTTCAAAAGGGTGAGTCACTAAAACAGAAAGAGGTTGAGAGCGAGAGTTGAGCTGGTTGAGAAATTGTCGACAGTGACCGAACGGAACTAAGAATAGAATTCGGGGAATACATAGTCAACCAAAAATAATATGTAGTAGTAATAGTATTTTTTTCTCTTCTGTGTGCAGATGTATTATGCAATAGAGGAGTTGGGGAACATGCTCTTAATAATAAAAATAGTATATGCATTCCTGCACGAAGACAGAGATATGCACACATTATGGTATGTAGAGAGAGAGAGTGAGGTAGTATGCAATGCGAGGAACGATGTAATGTGTGATGTGGTGGAATGGACCAGCTTTCTCTTTAGATATATATTTAAGTGAAGCAATGTTGTGTGCTTATTGTGTAATATATCCTTGCTGTCTCCTCAGTTAGTTTCCCTTTTAACATTTTACCCTTTTTTGGTTGAAAGGGAAAGTAAAGTGGTGATGGTGGGAGTGAAGAGTCTGAGGAAAACAAAACGAGTCTTTTTCTGAAACTCTGACTCTGGGAAACAAGGAAGCCATAGAAAAAGGATACATGCTTGTTATACATACATGCTTTGTATGTGTACATTTTTTATAGTATATGTTTCTTATATATAGCTTATCATCATCATCATCGTTATCACAGGAGGATTTGATACACAATCTCTCTTTTCTTGTATGGATGGATGGATGGTTGTAATTTTGGGTGATTGTGTATGCAGCTTTTATTATGGAGGAGGCCGAGTACTACCACTATTCACTGCCATTGAGAAAGGTGATGATGAAAAAAACAGGGCGTTTTGCTTTGCTTGTTTTTTGATATCAGCAATTCACCGTGGAGGAAGGAAGGCAGTTGACAGGAAGTAAAAGGCAAAACAAGAAAAAGAAGGAGAGAGCCTGTTCCAGAGAGACCAACGGACCGAGAGAGAGAGAAAGAGACCAAGTAAATATAATATAGCGAAAACAGAAGAAGCGTGATTTTTGTTTACGTAACGAACAGATCCAAACTTGTAGAGAGAGAGAGAGCTTTTTATTGAGTTGTAAGATTTCTTTGCTGTTTGACTACCTTGAACATAATCGCTTTCATTTTCTAGTTGTAAAAAAATGTACAGCGTTCATAGTTCATACATGCATTTATTATGATTTTTGTGCACGATGGATTTTGAAAATATAGTTATTTGAGACATTAGTTGAGTTGTACTGTAATTTTCTCGTACAGCAACTTTAATAGTTATGTTTTAAGAGTTCCAATACATTTATTGGCATTATTTTATTTTATTAAATTTGGCCAATCTGTAAAAAAAGTTTTTTTTTGCTGACGACGATGGGACATGAGATGTGTATTCTTTACGTTCAGCTTCTCCACTCTATTTACTTTTAAAGTTTTTGTGGCGAATGGAAGACGATGCATGACGCATATTATATAGAATACATAGAAGTTGCAGAGTTTCTCTCTTTAATGGAATGGGTTTGGTAGGTTTTGGGTGATGGTAATAAAAACAGTTGAAATGGCAGGCATTATTGTAAATTTGTCCAGAAAAAAAATATTCCACTAAAGTAAATTTGGTTTTAAGGTTTTGGAAAAGTTCTGTTTTGCTCTTCTCTACCATACCACAAAGTTACCAATCAAGTGACGAAACCAACACCGACACTGGTGTATATACATATGCACGTGCTTAATGCTAACCACTTTTCGTAAATAAATTTTCACAAGCTTCTGTTTTATTGTTCTTCTGCTGATTTATTTACACAACTTTATCTTTCGAGTTTATCATTTGTAAACAAAGTATCACAGTAAATTAAATTATCCACTGGCAAACAAAAAATTAAAACAAGGTTTACTAGAAGAAAAGTAAAACAAAAATTAAAATAGATTTTCCATTTAAAAATGAAAATCACTTCAACAAATAAAATTGAATATGTTATTTCAACTAGCGCTTTGAGAAAACAGAAGTGCAAAAGTAAAGTTTTCATGTCAACTTTCTCGAGATTCTCTAATTGCCCCAACCAAAGAAAGCTCAGTTCAGTCTATGCTCTGCTCTTAGCACTCAACTTTTTTGTAATTGGCAGCTACAGCTTTTTGCTTGCCAAAGACACTTTCTCCCAAGCAATTTTAGGTATATATTTTAACCCTTTCACTTTAATTGTATGGCAATCTGTAAAGATTTAGTAACTCGAATGCGTATTATTGGATGAAACTCAAAAAATTGGATATTGGATGGCGGTGTTGATGACAGCAGATCAGTTGTAAAACTCGAAATATTATTATAATGGAATTAGTGTTAAATTTTTGGCAACTCTACACAAGTGCAATCTAATACACTAGTTCCATGTATTTTCCTGATTAACACTTGCAATAAAGCTGTCAAATACATGTTGTATATTTTATTTTGTGCGTTAAATTGGCAATTGAATGGAATAAAAGAAGCATTCATTCAAAATTAATTTGTACAATTTTTGTTTAAACTCAAAATTTTGTTACTCGTCTTGTTGTAAGCACCACTTATCTACAAACAAAAGCGTCTCTATTAAAAATTAATGAAGAATATAACCTAAATCTGTGGTAAAAAGACCCAGGATGATACAGCAAACTAAACACTGTGATTATGGAAAAATTAAACGAATTTATTCATTCAATTAACATTTTTTAAGAATGGGATAGATAAATTGGATCAAAAAATTTAACATTTTAAGATGTGCATACTGAACGTTTTGGTTAATCGTGGTTCGGACAGTTGAAGCCAAGAAACAGATAGATGGACAGCCTTTTTCCCACTACCACCTAATAACCTTACAAATCCCCACCTTAAATTCAAGCTAACTTGGATTTTAAAATATTCATTTCATTCCGTTTTAGGTCACCATCTATTTATTAATTCATAAGTATTCATAAGTATCCAACTGAGTAATTACCTGGCTACTAGCATCCGAAATTATTCAAGTCAAGTGAGTCACTTCAAGTGGTTCTCTAAAATTGTATCTTCATTTACAATGAGATATTTTACAAAATTTATTTCCACTCTTGCCTTAAAAAGAAGAAAAAACACGTTCATTCCACTCACTTCATTTTATATCCTTCGTGATCTTTTGCAGAGAAAAAAAGAAACTGACAACGCAACAGAGCAAAAGCCATAAAATCCATGAGAGTTTCATGTTTCGTCATCATAATCTGCTTAAAGTGTAAATATAATGCCTGCTTTTATGCATGTATGTATGTTGTATGCATGATACGCTATTATGCATCTTCTATTGTGAGAGATAAAATATTTTCTCCGGAAAGAGAAAGTCAGACACGCAACGTAAGACAAAAACGTGGAACGTTTCTCCTTTCAAGAAAATTAAATTTTCTTGTTTATCTCGCAAAAAAATACAAAATATTATTATGAAAGAGCTTCTGAATAATGTTCTTATGATTTTTAAATAGCAGCATGTCTCTAAATAAAAGCGTGCACGTAAATAATATTAAGCTATTTTCTTTCAACTCAAAAAAAACAAGAAAACAGACACAGAACCTACTTTCACTGCAGCGCTTCTAATGCTACCTATCGTTTCCCATCGGGAGTTTATTATCATGTTTGTTATTCTATCCTATCTATCGTATCACAAATATATTGATGCATTTTCCTTTTTAAGCAAACCATGCATGCTTCATGTGTAGATCACATTAGGGATTCGATAGTTTTAATTGTTTTTTCAATTACTTTATTTTTTAATAATGGCCAAAAAATACATAATTCATTATTTTGGCCGTCAGCAAATTTTAATGGCATAAAAACATCACAACTTTATTTTTTCCTCTTCTGAACAGGGCTACATCTTGTTTACTGGCTATTAATATTTTTTAATGTCTCTATTTTCTTCTGATTATTAGTACAAGTAAATAATGGTAATAACACGCGATGCAAAATACAGGCTTGATCAATCAATGAAACAAATTATTGTTTAAATTAAAATTACTTTAAATATTATTGGTCAGTTGTAAAAAACCATCTGTGTTGAACAGCATTGGGTGTACGTGTGTTTCGGTTTATTTTATTATTTGCAGTACGATTTATGATTGAAGTTACATATCATATCCCTTGATATTATTGAATTATTTTCATGAACTTTTGACGAAGATTATACTTTCATTTGTCAAGTTTTTATTCAATTGTTTTTTCATTATTATAACCTTTTGTTTTAAAAATTATTAATGTTATTACTGTGGAGGTGCATCAAGCTAATCTAGCTGACTGTTTCATAGTAGGCCACGCACACACACATGAACACATACATACATACAACATTCACATTACAACAAGGACACATATGTTCAATGTTACATAATTATATTTGTTAATTAAATATAATAATAAAGCACTTTTTCATTTAAAAAGGGTAAAAGTATCACATTATATAAGAAAACACAGTATACTTATATAAACTTAATAGAAAACTGATGATGATCTAAGATGACTTGATATCCAACCATTCGGCTTATTAATTTTATTAATTTATTAAAATACGTTACATTTTAAGTTTTCAAAAAGGCCAATTATTCTGTAAAGGAAGCAAGCATTTAAGTTTTTGTACAGGTGATGTGCCAGCTTTAGAGAAGATTGTACAATATAGAAAAGAAGGTATCAATTATTTTTTTAAAGGAATTCAATCATAATAGGAATAAATTCAATTTTCATGGTGAACTTATTAATTTTTTACTTTTAATACTCATTATCATTAGGAATATTACTGTTCGGTTCATACAAAAAATAATTTTGTCACAAAGAATAGTGGTCCTACCGTCGTCGTTAGGAAAGCCTATTTATTTTCAATTTACTAGTAGTGATAATCTCAATTTTTTTCTACATATCCTTTTCTTAATATTAATAGCTTTAAAAAACGGACATTTTTATCATCAAAAATATTCTGATGACTAAACAAAAAAAAAGAATATTAGTGTTCTTTTTTAAATTAGTTCAACTCAAATTTTGTATTCATTCATGTACTAAAAAACTGCTGCTCTTTTAGAAAAATTTACATTTTCACCACGATACCATTTTAATATTATGTGATGTGAGTATATAATTTATATATATGCATATATCACTACTAATGTATATATGTCTACGGATATCATCATGATCATCATCATTTTTTCTTTTCGGTTTCGTCGCTGACTGAGCAAAGTACGTACATTACGTTTACGTTGCGATAGGCGGCATTAGGGCAGGGCGACGCTACGTCGGATCTCTTCTGATCTGATCTCCTTGCATCTTAAATACTTCCTGGCATGGCGCAAGTGTGAATATTATGAAGACAGTGGTATTTTTTGAATTAGCAGTTGTTGTTGTCGTATAGCTTTAATATTTTTTTGGTTTTTTTACTCCTGAGTTGCTGTTAACACTGACAATGTTGGATAAAACTCCAATACGATGGCAAACAGAAAGATGAGTACAGGAAGTGAACAAACATAGAAAACCTGAAAATGTTACATATTATGCAGTACATATTATATTACCATAAATATTGTGACTTTATCTTGATTCTTTTTTGTGATTGATTGCGATATAGATAGTGTATTTATATCAAAATATTTCTAGGGCGAGAAAAAAATTAGCGGCAAAATAAAAATAAAATAGATATATAGCCACCATTTCATTCATGTTCTTTTAGATTGATATGTTGAATAAGAATAATAATTTACTAGTTATTACAATACATAATAATAGTGGAAGTAATAATAATAATTGTAATAATAATTAATTATTTTATATAGCCACCAGACAAGTTGCAAAATATGCAAACAAAAAAAATCGAAGTTTGATTGTTTAAAAAGATTAATAGTTTTGTAATTAGATTCGATACTAAAAACTAAAAAATAGTAGTCGGAAGGCAGATGAAGAAGCCAAGGCACTGAAGTGAGAATGATCCGCTCAAGACGTGGGGCGCAGCGCGATTAGGATCGCCAAAACGAGTATAATTACTGGGATTACAACTAGAAGGTTCACCTGTGTCAAAAATAAATATAAAATGTATCAGAAAAATAAAAAAGAGAATACAAATATTTTGCAATGGCATACATATTACATACTCATGTCACAAAATTACAACTATCAGAGAAAAAAAATAAGTAAGTCGAAAATATAAATGTGATTCTAGTTTAAATGTACCAAATTGTAAGTTTGCTACTAATTATTAAGAATTACTTTATAACTCAAGTGAATACTTTAATCGGAGAAAAGGTATAATATATGAAAACTATAGAAAGGCAAAAAGCTTTGATTAATTTATTCGTGAATGAATTGTTATTAGAGAAAACCTGAGTTTGCAGCACTGAAAATTATGGATATCTTTGGAAAATACTAAAATTAAGATTAATATTTGAACAAATGTTTGGCTCAAATCGTACCGATTTTGAATGACTTAGAAGGGCCTGGTGTTCCTCACTTAATTCGGCGAATTTCCGTGACATATTCGTACAGTTACTCGAGCACTCATTGTAACGATCTTTATAAACTGCCAACTCTTCTTCAAGCTCGATCATCTAAGAATGAAATAAAATTAAACAAAGGTAAAATTTGTGAACAACAGAATACATGAACATTCAACAATGTAAACAATGGACGTACTCTATTCTCTAAGCCGTTATACGAAGAAGACGACGAGTTTAGTTCTAAATCATTATTCTTAGGTCTCGGGGAAATATCGTTACTGGTGGGATTCTCCGCCACTTCATTCTGATTTAACGAGAACAAATTCAAACAATAAGTTATATATTTCAGCAAAATCATGGTAAATGTTTGGCACATTTGCGATAAGTATGCGCATAAATAAATCAGTTCACATACCGACTTTGCTGACTGACTTAGAAGCGCTTCATGAACCTCATTTAACTGGGCATATTTTTGCGAAAGAATAGAACAGTTACTCGAGCATTCATTATACCGATCTTTAAATTCCGCCAATTCTTCTTCAAGCTCGATCATCTGATAAGTGATTAAAAAGCAATTGCATACATCATACATCAATCAAACTCATATGCTAATGAGACAACTATTATTTTCCATTAAACTACTTACCCTATTTTGTAAACCATTATTATACGACGAATTATTAGAATCTACATCACTATTGTTATTAGGTCTAGAAATGCCGTTATTAGTTCCAAACTCTACGTCGCCGCCACCACCATCCCTTAATTTATTATCGTTAAGGTCCTGATGATGTAGCAAATTATTATGGTCACCATCCTTTGACTCTGTTGAAGGACTTTCCACTTTAATGATATTGGACTGCTGTGAAACAGACAGCAACTCGGCAGCATCTTCGTTATGCGCATTTAAAATACTTTTCGCAATAGTCGAGTCCATTTTCTTAACTAGCTCTGTGATCAACTGCTTTTTCTCCTTGAGAACATCCTCCTTCTCTTTAATTTTGAGATTTAAGCTTTCCAACTCCTCTTTGTACTTCTGTGTTGAGAGATTCATCTCTTCGGTGAGCTCCTTCTTGATCTGTTCTGCTTGTTCGTACTTCTCTGCTAATTCCTTCAATTCCTTATGATTTCTGTCACACTTCTCCTCCAACAAGGCGCTCTTATTGCTATTGTTCTGCTCATTATTAAGATCATTATTATGGTGGTCATCAGAATCTTTCGACTCATTCGTTGGGGAATTGTTGTCATCAACACGTATAATGTTATTGGCGTCTTTGTCTTTTGTAGGGGGTAGCAGCTCGGCGGGATCTTCGTTATGCGTGAATAAAATACTTTTTGCCACTTTCGAATCCATTTTAGTCACTAGCTCTTGTATCAACAGTTTCTTTTCTTTAAGAACGTCTTCTTTTTCTTTAATTTTGAGATTTAGGCTGTCCAACTCCTCTTTGTACTTCTGGGTTGAGAGATTCAGCTCTTCGGTGAGCTCCTTTTTCGATTGCTCCGCTTGCTCGTACTTTTCTGCGAGTTCTTTTAGTTCCTTGAAATTTCTTTCGCACATTTCTTCGAGGGAACTTTTTTGGCCTTCTAATTCTTGAAGATTTCTGTTTACAAATATAAAAAATACATTTATAAATAAAAAGTCTACATCGCAATCAACACAATTTAACTTCTCCAAATATTTCTGCAAAATACCTTTCCGTGTCTTTGAACTTTTTTGAAACTTCTAGTTTCTCTTGCATCGCTTTACGAAGTGCTTCCTTGGCTGTATTTTGATACTTCTCCTTGTCCTGAAGAAGCTGGCCCACTTCTTCCCTCAACTTGTCTTCTGTCATGCTCTTTAACAATATCAAAGCCAAAGAACAATTCAGAACCTGAGTCAATGTTGACCTAAAATATAACTGATTTAATGATTCACCTTGTGAGATGCCTGTAGTTGTCTTTCAAGTATGTCAACCCTAGTAAGCAGGCGGTCCTCCTCAATTAAAGCTTTCCAGTTCTCCTCCATAAACTCTTTGGTACCCGCCAAATGCTTTGTCATTATTGCTAGCTTGTTTTCCAACACTTGCTCTCTCAGCATGGCTTCCTGTATATCAATTTAAACTCAACCATGAACGAATCACAAACAGATAATTGAATTATACTCCCACAGTTATACACCCACCTTGAGATACTGATTGAGTAGATAAATATCTTGAACGGGAGTGCTGGTGGCCTTCTCAGGAACAATGGTGGACGAACTGTTAACACAGAAATTACATGAATCATTGTCATCAGGCAAACCTTCATTTTCAATTTTCATTGATTTCCAAATTCATTTTATTATTTTATAGAAACCTCGCTTTAGCCTCTTTCCCATCCGGCAGGAAAAGCTGTACATTTGCGATGATACATCCGTGTGTCACTGAAAATGTTATAATGAAACCGTTGTATTGCAATTATTATACAAATTAAATAACTCATAATAGTGTTACCATTTAAAAGTGTGTTCACAGTACATTTTTTGTTGACTTCCATCACATCAACTCCAAACTGAACAATGTCACCAGAGCAAAGCTCACGAGGCGTGGATTCTTCTGAGCTTTTGCTAAGTCGCTGGTTATTGACAAAGGTGCCGTTACTACTTTTTGTATCTTGCAAGTAGAACTGCAATTAAATACACAAACCAAACAGATTACAGATTATGCTTAACAACAAAAAAACGTCGATAGTTAGAAGCACATATGGCTGAGTCTCTTCTAACATTAGCAAAATCACTACACACTAAATTTCTTCCGATCACAATTGAATCAGAATTTTCCAGGCACTTAATAAATCACTAATCAATGTTTAAACTGTTTCTAAAGTTAATTAATAACTCACCTTGCCGTTTTCAGTCTCATACCAAAGGAGAGCATGGTTCCTTGACAGGACTTTACAATCAAATATGGCATTATTAGGGCTCGGTCGTGCACGTGCCACAGATCTCCCAATTTTTATCGGTTGATCTAACGGTAGCGTTCGATCCTTTTTCAAACAAACAAAATCCCAAACAATTAATTATTAACCTTTCCCAATCAACTTACTCCTTTATATTCCTCCCCCTTTAACAATATCACTCTCTACCTCCCCCAAATAAAAATAATTATCTCACCTGGAAAGGATGTGAATTCGGGCGACACGTTAACACGGCCCGGGCACACATTGTGTTCGTCATTCGTCCAATGATTACTGATTGGCCTCTTCTGACTCTCTAACCTCTTACCAAATCTTATTGCTTTTCTCACCCTTATTTCATTGCTACATCGTTACATTTCGTTTTTCTTTCTTAAATTTAATTTTTTACAAAAATCAAATCAAACCCAAAAAAATTTACAAAATACCGTTTAAAAAAATCTCCTTTTTTTAATCAAGTTCCCTTTCACACACTCACAGTCACTCTCACTCTCTCGCTCACTTTTTAAAAACTAAAAAAAAAACTTTTCAAATATATATAATTTTTTTCTCCTGTTCTTCTTCAAATTCAACACTATTCAATTCACTATGATGATCATCGGATGATGATCCCAACCCAAAGTATGTTCAAAAAAAAATTTTCAACACAGAACACTTCTTCTGACTTGACTGTGTGAGTTTTTCATCCAACTAAAAAATAGTAAGGCTTAAAGGCAGACCAAAAAGATCTTGTGCTGTTCTCTCCTCTCTTTACTCACTCTACTGCTGTTTGTTGTTTTCTACATGGCAAAAAAAAATTACATTACCTACAAAACTACAACCTATCTTTATTCAATCCATCCGATCCCCTCTACATACAAGTCTACATGAAATATACATACCTCTCACCTACATAACTACATAACATACATATTAAGCCATTTACACAACACAAACAACAACACATATGGTATCTTTATCCAATTTTTCAAACTAGAGGTAAAAACGTGTAAATAAAAATCTTTTTAAATACATGTTAGTCAAGAGAGCCGAGAGAGATATTAAGAAATAGGTGGTGATGATGGTAGTGGTAATATTATGGTCATGGTGTATATATACACATTACTCTCTGTTCTGTATAAAATATTAGCTAAGAAATATATATATTTTTTGTACAACCTACTTACAATATTGCTGGTAGGTATATTCACAATAGGACAGAGTACACAAGATGCATAATACACTCTTCTTTTCATTTTTCATTACGACGACGACGGCAGAAAAAAAGATATCGTTCTCTCTCTCTGCAATCTGCAAAGCTTGTTGTGTATGTTGATGTGATGTGCTTTGGCATGGCCTGGCCTGGTCTGGTTTGGTCTTCTGCTGTTCTGCTCTGACTCTGAACCTCTTTTACTTTACTTAACTTTGATCACACATCGCAACACAACATTCAGTGAAACTCTCTGTCGAGAGACATAAAAAGTAATGTGATGTGATGATACGACTGACTTGATGAAATAATATGAGTATTTTTTTCTGTGTCTCTGGTGTTTGTTTGTAGATGGATTATATGGATGAATGGACGAAATGGATATTAGTTAAAGACTAAACGACTCTCTTAAAGAAACACATCGTCGTCGTCGCATCGCGCAGTGCATCGCCATCGTATTCATCTATTCAGCAGAATTGCAGAAGATTATTGTTGAGCGGTGGTGGTGGTGGCACTGGTGGCAGTACTTTACTAGAAGATTGCAGCGTAGTAAATATACTTAACTTAGTTTTTACGTCACGTCACATCACATCGCAAACATCATCACCTACAACCTTACTTATTACATTACGAAGAAAAGCTATCTACCTTTTTCCTTTTAATATTTTTGTCTTTTCTTTTTTAGAAAAATTTGTGTGCAGTAGGACCAATGTTTTTATGGCTTTGTAGAAATTGGGGAAACCAAACATTTTTGATGGGCCTC
>JAQIWN010003490.1:0-13027 GCA_034699025.1 Entomobrya cf. arborea Gr-Col-00668
CTTTGAGTTTAAATTTATTGTTGCGGAGAATTTTTTTTCGTCATCAGAGAGTCATCAAATTATCATCGTCGATAAGGCACCCTGCCTGCACGATCATGCCATTTATACATTTGCTTTTATCGTCAGAATGAATATTATATTTTTAAAAGCAAAACAGCTACTGAAAACGTCATCCGACAAGGGATTTAAGGTTGGTCTTCATTTTCATGTTTTCGGGCATAAATCAACATATCGCATTTTTTTGTGCTACATAAATGAATTTGTTAAAAAATAGCATGTGGCGACGTGTGTAATAGTGTGTGTATGTACAATGTATGCTAAACAAAAAAATTAAATTGCTTTAAAAGATGCGATGCGCATAAACTCACAAGTGTAACTCCACATTTTTGTACGTACATCATCGTCGTACATCTAATTGTATGTCTATTGATTGAATCATACAAACATACTTTTGTTATTAGCGAGTTTTGCTGTCAGTGACGATGATGCCACATGGCGCGGTGTGACAAGAAGAATCCCGGCTCAGTTGGAGTTTCATTCATTGAACATTCCGTATTATATTTGGTATTTGGGTTGTAAGCACAGAAAATACACGGAATCACTTTTATATGGAATAACGAGCAGTAAGGTAGCAATGCGTAAAAAACTTAATCCTAAGTATTTTTCCTTTGAATGATTCGGAATATTCATTAAAACTACTCATACACATCAAAAACATATTTTTTATTACCTGAAATTTTATGCGACTGAGCAAAATTAGCAATGATGGGATAGCATAAAATAATGCCCGTTTTCTCTTTAATACAAACAAAAGGTTTTCTAAGCTAAGGAGCCCGTCCCAAAGAATTAATAAAATTTATGAAATGAATTCATTATAACTGCATTGTTATTGTTTGTACTGGTACACAGTTTTCTCATTGTATTTAAATTTAAGTTTTAATTTTTTTTGGTTGGTGATGGACCGACCATCTCAACAATTAACAATGAAACATGCTACATTAACCAACCGACAAAGGTTTCACGGTTTCTCTTTAAGCTCTTTACTAATTTCGCGAAACCGAAATCTTAACAAAAAATTAATTACTTACTTTGCAGCTACAAGTCACACCGGTAAATCGGAAGGCGTGTACCTTACGAACTCAGATACAACCTTTTTAAATTTTATAAAATGAATGTGTACTGCTGACTTCAATCGGCACTATTTTTGTGCAAACGTAATTTTATTCAAGGGTTAAACTACATCATGTTCGTGTGGTAATAAAAAGTTGTTTTAGTTCTTCCGGTTTTTTCTCATTGTTGCCAGTTTCCTATTCCTTGTAATTTAAATGCATGAAATGAAATCCACCTTACCTATAGCTTTTGCCCATCATTATCTTACGAATCTCATCAATATTCCCACTCTCTCCATTGTCGGGTGTCCCCGTGTCTTTTACAGTAATTAACTCAGCAGAATTTGCATTAAAAATTCAAAAGTATCTTTATAGCATATGCGTGTAGTTAGTAAAACAACATGAAAAGATAGTATGCTCATGTCATGTAATTATACATTTTCTGCTGCACTACAATATACAGGTGTCATTTTCAGCAACGCAACTTTTATGTTCATAATGATACGTGTTAAACAATAAAAGTAGCATAAAAGCCCACCCTCATGGTTCCTCTCTACAAGATGTAAGGCTGTCATTAGGAATCCGTATTTTACATTTGAAGACTTGAGTTGAGACAATGACCTGAAAAATTGCACAGCTAATTCAAGCATGATGATGAGATGAAGATTACATTCACACAGTTCCCCATTGTTAGTAGTTCATATTCAATTTTTTTCACCAGAAAGACATCACTCAGAATTCGTGTGTGAATGCTCCCGGAGTGCTTGTCTTGTCATCTAAAAATCTGTCGAGTTTAGAATCGTCGTTGTCGTACTCTTTTTCTGCATACTTTAAAAATGCTTTCTTTGGGGCAAAGAGGCATTCTTACCAAATTCTACCGTTTGACAAATTTTCTCTTATACTCCTGTATTAATACATGTCTTATCTTTAACAGACAACATTAGAACCGCAAACGTTTTACTTAGACTACAATTTAAAATTTGCTATATGAGGAACCAATAGAACTTTAGAAAAACTTACTGCACTTACATTTCTTACCGAATAATGCTTGTCCTACTTTCTGGTGTTGAATTTGGTTTTATATTACCTTGTCTTGGTTGCGAATTTCTCACTAATTTAACAAGACTAATTAATTACATGTTGTAGCCACTGACATGCGAATTCTCACTTATATTTTTGTTTGACAAGTCTAAAGTAACTTATATAACCAATTATCAAATCGCCACTCTTCAATCGTATTTGAAATCCAGCGTATCTTTACCATGAAAACAGCGACCAGCGATAAAGTATGAAAATCTCTTGCAAAATTTCGACTATTATTTCAGACCGTATATAAAGGGTAGTATTTTTCGGCAAGATTCTTTTGTTCAGTAATTTTTTCTAAATCTTTTGATGACACATCATATATTTTATGAAGAAAAAATCGGTTCACAAAAAGTGTTTGTTTTTGTGATGCACGCTAAATAAATAAATTAAAGGTGTTATATTTACATTGGTTTTGATGTTAAAGCCATGTCTAAAAAGTGATGTTTTTGTTGTTATTTCTTCACGTGTTGATAAATGGATGAGATAGCAGTTCTTTAGAGTTAGGTTAAACGAAGTCATACAGTATTTGATTTGTTCTCTAGTTCTCTACAATCTATTAGAAATCTAAAAAAATACACTCGAATTACGTTTTTTACCAGAAGTGCATGCTCAAGTAGGACATTCCATAAAGTTGAGTATATGAGTTTGTATTCTTAGTTGTCCATTGCACAGTAAAGTACCTCATGCCTTTTAAATTTCATATGATGAAGTTACGAGCTTAAATCATGCCAGTCAGATACGAACCACACTACACTTGTCGAGCTCTTTAGCTGTCTCTTCAAAATCCGTCTATTCATGCGGATCCTGTTCAGCAATTCACAAATTACAGGGTATCTCTTTAAACAACATACAAGAACCACGGAATTCATAAATAGTGTCCTGTACAAAAACACAGGTTCAATAAAGATTTTTTATTTTGTTTAAAGAGAGAGAGAGAGAGAACGTTATGAAAGAAAAATAATAGAGCACGTAGGTAATAAAACAACGTTTACTAAATAAACCATCTTCCTTTTTATTGTTGTTAGTTTATTATGCAGATAATAGTTCTATTCATTTATACCAATTTAGACTCTTTTTCGGTCGTTGTCTTTCTATGAATCATGAGAATGAATGAAGTGATCTTGTATAATCTTGCAAATCGCGTCCGAGTGTAAGATATGAGATTTTTGAAAAACTTTTAAAAAACAGCCATGGACAAAACAATCAGTTTATTTCATTTTTATCAAAATATGACATGGCACGAGTAATAGTTTGTTGTATGAAAAATTCTCCAACGTCAAATTTAATTCGACATTTCACCTTTACGTTACGTATTTACGATGCATCCTTTGTCTTTTGTTTTTCGTGGCAACACGTGAAGCGTCCAGAGTTTATGTATCTTATGGCCAGTGAAATTCAATGGAAAATAAAAACCAGCATGAGTGATTAGAAAGCTAAAACAAATACACATGACTTGATTTTTTTCTAAAAGCAGTTCTCTTTATTATTCACGCCTGACAATATCACGATACGATTATCCGTAATATTATATACTTTTCCAGATATAAGGATTTACAATTTTAACGCATTTATGACTGCACATTTTTATAATTCACACGACATTGTCATATCGTGGCAACGCGTGTTTGAACAAGTAAACTATAACTACATGCATTGTACATAGTTTGGTGTATTATTACATCATAATATTCAATATTTCAAAGAATTTCATACAAACACGTTCATTTTTCGTTATTCATACATTCGCAGGTAACCATACAATTTGTCGTGTAATACAAGATAAGATTATAGTTCTACATACATACATTATATTATATAGCTACTTAATAGACAGTTGAGTTCACATATTTGCGATTACTTTACAAATTTTTCTATTTATTTACAACCTACATTTTATATTTCCTAAATGCTAGCTAAACCTTTAGCGTTATTTACCGTCGTTAAGGGAGATTTCCTTGCACTTTGGTTTCCAGATGTTGGAGGCGCAGATCCGGAGAAAGTTTAAAAGAAATCATTATTCCCCTTGACGATGATCAATAATTACACAATTATAGCCAACAAAATTTTGTTCGAGTTTTTAGGTTTCAGGTTAAAAAAAATTGTCACTCAATTCTCGTTTGTGTAAAATTTACTTTCAAAATTCCAATTTCTAAACAGCTAATAAATTCAATTTAAAGAAATCCAATGAAATTTCAAATACTAAAATCAAATACAAACAGCGAAGGAGAAATAATGTAAATGATCCGTCACTCAAAAAAAATAATGGAGAAAGTTGAAAATAGTTGATTACCTACCCTGAATTTGCAAAAAAAATGTTTAGCATGCCAAGTGAATTAATTACTTATCTCAATAACAACTACACTCTTATACACTACCTTTTTTATTCTGGTGAGTTACTATATTAGCAACTCTAATCACAGTGCATCTTGCCAAATATTTCAATTAAATTTTCATAACTAATAAGACATTACTAATCCCTACTTGCAAACAATAAGGATTCCAAATAATTTCCGTCCATCTTACGAACAAAAAAATGGTAAAAGTTACAAAAATACAAAATCATTATTACCCACAAATTAGCAATTATGTACACGAAAGAAGGGAAGAGAAAATACCTTTCGCATTTTACATTTGCAAAGAAGTAATTGTAATTGTAACCTAGGGCAATCGAGCAGACATGACAACGTTTACAGGCTGATAGGTTTGGTCAAAATTAAAGAAATTAGATGATTTCCAGGATTCATGTTATAAAAACTTGTATTTACCATGTATATACTATTTAATTTATATTTAACAACTCTTTACGAACCTGTATATGGGTGTGTGGTCACGTTTGCTCGATTTTGGTAATAATGCAACATAACAAAAAAGATAATAACAATCAATAGAAACTACGAAATGACTAAACAAAACAGTTGTAAAGAGAACTCCCACAAAAACATTTCTAACTTATTAACAAATCACATCTTTTAAGCACTTTTCATTCACAAACCGAAAATCCTTAAAAGCTACAATTAAATTCTAAATCATCCATAATGCCTAGAAAAGGAACACATTCGCAGACTTAAAAAATAGTCGAGTGTTACATTCTAGAAGTGTACCTTTATTCACGGATCACAATGATATTCCCTTAATTAACAGCTATTAAGGTACTTTTCATTTTATGACACAAAATGTGTAGCTTACATCATATACAGTATTCAATCTATCTTCTCGTGTGTACTTACCCTACATGTATAGTAGAAATTAGTTACGTATTATCATTATCGTTTTATGAATGTAAAATTAGTTTTGGATTTTTAACGGAATATAATACAACCACTTAAACATGTAACAGTAAAAATGCCAAAGACAATGTACATATTGTGTCACCTCCGTGAGACTAGGTGTATGAAAGAGTCCAACCGGAAATGCAAATTCTAAATGCAACATCTGACACAAAAAGAAAACACACGAAAAGTTGTGTCTGCGTACACAATGGTTTTCCCAATCCGAGTTTTCGTTTTGCGCACTCCTTCTTACAAAAAAGGGTTTTGATTATGGTAGTTCAAAAGGATTGTCTGCTAATATAAAATCATCCTCATTTTTTTATCAGTCAGTCGGTTTAAACCTTACCAGTGCGTATTCTAAATAGTACATTACATATTTAGTGAATTTATTCTTATGCTTACATATTATTCAAGTTACTATATTGTATATCTCCAGAAATAGTGTGATAATTAAGTTGTACATATGTATGGACTATATACGTCTCCAGCGATGTTTCTGAAGCTTTTTTTAGGAATTTTATAGTAATTGTGGTTGTAGGACTTCTCCCTCTTCTGGTGTCTGGATACACATATTATGTGCGACTTTTTGCATTTCTCATGTTATATTTTTATGAAACAAATGACTATTACTTCATATAATTTGTGTATTTGAAATGTACATAATATATTTTACAGAAATACAAGAAGCGGTGTGTAAGGTTTATTTTTTTATAATTGGCCTAAGACGTGACTTGATTTAAGGCTTCAGTCGACGAAAACCTGCTCCTTCGGATCCTAGCCTTAGCTCTTCGTACAACGTTGGAGGAACTTCAGTCTCTGGCCTTGGTGTGTGGAGGGTCTCAGTATGCCATCCATTAGCAATCACACCGTTACTTACACTCGGCACTACTGAGCCATTCCCGTTCATTGGAATGTCTCCATTTGTTGCAGTCGTCGTGTGACTACTGGCGGCATCAGGATTTGTTTCTCTGATGTAGGATGGATTCTCAAATGCAATAGCACCTGGAGGCTTGGTTCCGAATTGTCGCTTTCGGATAAACCAAACTGCTCCAACGGTAACGCCCACAAGAAGGAACACAAGGAACGCGATTCCGATACCCATACCTGCATGAGATCCGTCAGCTTTATTTTCATTGTTTAAAATGGGCAAAAAACAAAGAAAAAAATGCGAAATAAAACAAAATAAAATGAAGCAAAAAAAAACAACTTATTTTATAATTAAATCATCAATTATTTTTACCGGTACTAGCTGATGATATGAGATTGTCTTCAGTTAAGAAGACAATTGGGTCTGTTAGGGTCGAAGTACCATGAGCATTTCCTGCTTTCACAACAGCTTCATATTTAACTCCTGGTTTCAGGTTACTGATTTTAGCACTTGTAGCTTGAGTATCCAGGCGTTGCGATAATTTCTGACCAACTGGTCTCCAAAACACCCTGATTTAAAAAAATGTTTAATTACAACATCAGTTACAAAATATACAAAAAATAATTACAGCGAAAATACAATAAATTATGTAAGCGCTAAGTTTGAGTTGATGATGATGTGATTGAGCGAAGTAAATGGACAAACCTATATGACGACGCTGTGTGTGGATTGATAACTGGAGGATCCCACGAGATCATAATTTCATTATCGTTTATCACTTGCACCCTCAAACGCTGTGGTGGTCCAGGTAGTTTATCTACAAAACCACAGAATGAATTATGAATTTAATTCTGCCAATTAAATGCTGCATAACATGCACTACAACTCGTTTTGAATTAACACTATATACCTCTATTTTCTTTGAAACAGTTAAAAATAACTTTCGAATTTTGAAGCACACAGAGTTCAGAGTTTTGAGACACTGGTTCTCCTCTGCACCAATCTAAGCACCTGCGAGGAACTCCCCAGCTTGAGCAACAAGCTCGATGGTCCCGGCCATCTAGGGAAAGTGTTTTTGTCATTAAATTTTATGAAAATAAAATATAACAACATAAATGTTTAGTTAA
This sequence comes from Entomobrya cf. arborea Gr-Col-00668, assembly GCA_034699025.1. NCBI lineage: Eukaryota > Metazoa > Arthropoda > Collembola > Entomobryomorpha > Entomobryidae > Entomobrya > Entomobrya cf. arborea Gr-Col-00668. Next base: position 7,460 of record JAQIWN010003490.1, read on the forward strand.
CTTTTACAAACTCATTACCTGCGGAGCACTTCATAAGCTTATCGAAATCCGGCAGGCACTGTGGTTTGTCAATGACAGACTCAATATCCAGGTAAAAGGAGCATGCATCAATACAATGTGGACTAACTTTCTCCCTAATACAACACTCGGTTATGTTTCCACTCATATCCTGGCAAAGGAGATTAGCGTGTTTTGTTTAAAAATTTATTACCCTTTACTACAAAGTGAAAGCTTGTATTTTACGATTAAAAATTGGACTAACCTGGATATCTCTGGTTTGAAGTGAAAACGTTTTCACCGTTTCTCCAATAGCATTTTCCGCATGACATGAATAATTGCCAACATCTTGACTGGTAACTTTCTGTATTCTCAGTACATAACGGTATCGGCTGGACTGCTGTTTAATTTGCACGTGGGGAAAATAATAACGAATTTAATTAAACTAACACTATTAGTATAAGACTCCAATAACATGTGAATATCGACTATCACCGTGTCTAAATATTATATATATAATTCCTTAATGTAAAATATAATGGATAAATAAATGGGTATGCAAATAATTTTACCTCTAAAGACGTCACTGCATCGTCATGTTCAATACGATAATTTCCACCGTTCACGATGGGTATTCTATCTTGAGAATTTTTCCAAAACATCACTTTAGGCTCTGGATGGGCTGTAACAATACACTCAATACTAGCAGAGTCTCCTTCAGATGCAAAATTAATTTCGGATCCGGTCACGCTTGGAGCATCTGCGAGTCATTAAATAACGCATTTATTAGAATTAGAACAAATGAGCTTTCCAGGATCTTTTCATCAAGACATGCCAGTAGGAATTAGACAAAGAAAGCCCACAGCGTAGTGTAGTGTATGCCTGAACGTCTCTCTCTGTACTTTTCTCTCTTCCCTTTATGTTAACAAAAAGCAAGCCACCCGGTGTAAACCAAAATGTGAAAGAGAGCGAAAGAAAGGTACAAAAGGACTCTCGACTCGACCTGCTTTGTATTATAGGCTTTCACACATTCATATCCTGTTTGACTTGACGATGACGGCAATTTCATGCAAATGGATAGCTCTACCTAACATATTTTTTTGCTTTATATTAAAGTATTACTAACTGTAAGCTTTATATCTTTCATATATTTATAGTAAGGAGAGTACATACATTTGTATTTATTAAAATGTTCTCTCATATTCCCCCGAAAGCAATAATACCTTTCTCTTTTCTCTCTCTACTCACTGTGTGTATAGTATAGTACCTGCCTTTATGATTGCATTAGACAGATGAAATATTATCCTCACCGAAACACAGACCAAGCTATTACCTAAAATTTACGCAGTTACAACAAATGCCAGTAGTGAGCCTATATAACTTTTTTCAAATGGACTTACGAGAAACTTGTATTCTCCTCGCGGACTGCATTGGAGTACCGTATCCATTGTCGGCATAACATGACACAATATCCATTTCCCTTGTAATATTCTCCACCACTTGTGTCAAATGTCGGTTTTTCTGCTGCTTTATTAGCTTTCCATTAATGTATAACGAGATAGTTGGAGTTGGATCTCCAAGTGCGACGCACACCACGGTCATGGTCCTTCCCTCCACAAGCAGGTTCATAGGTTGAATTCTTGGTGGCTGTTGATGTTGAATCAAAGCAATGAAATGAGTGCAGAACATTAAACTTCATTTGTTTTCATTAGAACATGTATACTAGGGGAAATGGTACGGCATGGTAACATTTCTAAAGAGAAGCAGCACAAAGCTTTCATTATTCATTTAAAATAGAGCGCAAAATAAGCGCAATGGCAAGAAGATCGTTTCATTCATTTATAGATGTAATTAGAGTAAGATAATATAAGGGTAAAGGATATAACGATGTAAGCATTGATGATATGACTCACCTCAACAAATGGAGAATGTGCTGGATCAGTCCAGGCAATTAATGTCTCAGAGGCTTCTGACTCGCCCTTGTCATTGGCAGCTGTGACATAGACTATGTATTGAGAGTTGGGACGGAGGCTATCCAGGGTTACGGAATTGACTAGAGACTCGTTCTTGGTGAAGTTTTGTTCCTTTACTCCTTTAGAGTAGATCCTGAATTGGAAGAAAAACCATTAAAGCTTTAGTCTATAAACGTATAAAGCTAATTATAAGATACAATTATAAATGAATGAGTTTTCAGATAAACAGGTCACATTCAAGACAACGAAAACGAGTCACAAAATGACATTAAAATAACAGTTTCAGTCACTTCATCTCACTTCAGTACACTTTGTTATTAAGTGTAATTTTAGCAGCAACAGCGTATCAATTATAAATTATCTTGATTTGAAGCTACTTACCTGTATGTGATCTTATCAGTGGGATGGGCAAAGACAGGTGGTTGCCAAACTATTTGAACCCAAGTAGCACTATGTCCAGCAACAACCAGGCTGTGTGGGGGTGTTAGTACCCCAGCTATTTTTGAGCCATTGTATGCTATTTTGTATGGGACAAAGTAGGGCAAAGTGAAAATTTAATGATAAAAATAAAAGTTACGATACGACATAGTAGAATGTTTCTGTAGAAGATTGGAAATTTTCTTTTTTTCACTTACATTCACTCGTAACATTGACTAGAATCACCGAAGATGGAATTGAAGATCCATGTTGGTTTTGAGCAACCACGAAAAATCTATACACTTGACCCTTTGTCAAATTTGTAACTTCGATAGCTGTATCCGTTGTATTCAACTGGAAAAGTGAAGAAGAAAAAACGTTTGGTTGGTTTATTTACTTCCACAAACTGTTTTGCTACACTTTTCGAGAAAAAGTATGGACTTTTTCTTTCTTGTAGTATTTTCATTTATGTAATGTATTTTTCACTAACCGACTTGACTTCAGCAGGCTTGTCAACCGATGAGGTAGCTGATGCTGGGGTTCTCAGTTGATAGAAAACTTGGTAATTGGTAATGTTATAATTTTTAGGGGCAAGCCAAGAGAGTCCTATGCTTGAGTCAGTTACAAGGTTAGAATGGAATTCCTCTACTGGACCGGGAATGATTTCGGTTCCTAGAACATATACATAAATGATGATGGCTCAATTATAGGGAAACAAGTCAATTACTTATACAACTAAATAAAGTCCATGTCATCTTCAGCATAAACAAAAACCCCACATAGCCATGCAATATCATCGTCACAGCAAGAAGTTAACGAAAAAAGAGGAAGAAAATTGCTAAAGTAACTTTTCTTGCGGCACTGATCGTGACACTTTTCCCGGATACAGTAAATTAATTGATATTACATCATCATCATCATTCCAACTTCTTCGTTTTTTTCGGGGAAAGTCAATGGATACAAAAAATAAGATATTTTTACTTTCAAACAATATAATCTTTAGTTGATACCTTCCTCGAAGCATTGAACAATGTTTCCAATGTACGGAAGACAGTTTTCTGCCATAGACAGCAGGCTGTCGGGAACACGTGCACTACAAATATCCAAACAGCTCTCGGAAACCCCACGCCTTGTACAACAAGCAGAATGATCCCGTCCTCCGGCTGCACATCGTAATAAGTTGTGGAACTCGGATGCACATGCGAAGGCCAACGCACGAATGTCACTCATCGAAGCGTCGTATGTGCACAGAGGTAAACACGTTGGGTTCATTCCAACCTGTTTGTTGATAAAAAGAAAACAGTGTTCATTATTCCCCTTCTCTTGTAAGATGAAACTGCAATTAAATATGTATGAATGTGCAAATGTTTCATGCATGTGGGAGGGAAGAGGAGGACTTTCTTTCGTGATAAATATTTAGTGGGACTTCACCACATTGCATTTGTATTCCCAGAGCAAAGATAAAAAAGTAGAGGGAACAATTTCAACAATGCCGTTATGTACAATCACAGGTGAATTGTAAGGTAGAAAAAAAGGAAATCTGGGGAAAAGGTATAGACATTTAGATATTTACTGCCTTTAGTTGTTTGTGATATCGGTTCACTTAAGTATGTACATGTATATTACTTGTGTATTTGGCTTGTGTTGCATTAATTTATAATTTATATTTGTTTGGAGCTTCCTACAAACATAAAGTCAATCTTGTTGGTGCAACTTCATGTGTAGCATTAATATTCAAGAAAATCGTATTATTTTCTCGGTATTTTGCTCAGAACAAGTTTTAGTGAAATGAATGTTTCCTGTGTCATTCTGTGTAAATAGAGGGATGATTTGGCAGTTGTAATGGGTTAATAAATCAGTTACTTCCTTAATGTAAACGAAAGGAAAAAAAAGTTTATGGCAAACCGTTTACGAATCATAAAAATATCTCGAAATGGCAAAAGGAAATTAATAAATACATATGTATGTATTTTTTTTTGGCATTTGGTATTCAAATTTTCTGTTTATGTGCATCAAGCAAGAAGATGTATCAATAGAAGCAGTAAGTAAAAAATAAGAAGAATGAACTATCTTCCAATATGCAATACAAAAGGTTTTCATGTCTGTAAAGTAGTTACAGTTGTAAGGAAATGTTTACCTTTCCTTATAAAATTCAGTTCTTCCGAATGTATTAATATTTATACTTGAACATTAAACAGTTTGCTATTAGAATGCCAGAAATTTTTACGGGGAAACGTTTCGTTGTAGTAGATGACAGCATAATAGTATGAAACGTATAACGTAAATGGGTTAGTTTCCTGACTCAGCCAGTTTTCTCTTATCGGAGAACATTATCGATGCAATAAGGGAAAAAATGAAATTGTATATGTGATGGTTCTGGTCTTCATGTTAGAAGCGTGTTGTACAGGTACATGAAATCACTTCCAAATAGTAAGACTGTCGCCTCGACAGAAGAGTTAGAAGGAAAACTGAGGAAATGACATTCAATTTTTGCCGGAAGAGCTGGAAATAGACAAGCCAAGTGGAAACTGTAAAAGTCCCATTTTCTCTTCTACAGTCTTTTCACATGCAAAAATATTCAATCAATAGAGAAAGAGAGGGAAAATAATAGGAGGAAAGAAGACACAAGAGAGAAAGGAAAAAAACTCTGGTGTGTGTGCTACCAAAAATAGATAGAAAATGCAGATGTTCGCGTGTTGTGTATGTCATTTTAAGTATTGTGTGTTTGGCAATGGCAGGTGGGTGAGGAGGAGAAGACTAAGGACAAAGAAATACTACGATATACGCATATATGAGAGGAAAAATCTAAAGAACAAAGTGAAAGTCGTCTTTACAGCAACACAGCAGGCTGTCTCGTTATAATTGTCAACTGCTGCTTCCAATTCTGACGTCTCTTGGGACACGCTTGCAGTCCGGAAGACAACTCTCTGAGATGGTTGACTCACACCGTGCTCGTTTACTGCTTCCACGTACACCTGAAAATATAATGGTAAAAGAAAAAAAAGTAGAGTTAACGTGAGTCAAATCAGGAGAGATCGACGATATAGTACACTATGAACGTTCGTTTCGATTGATGCAAACGAGGCAAAAAATAAAAAGGTTTACAAAAATTAAGGCAATTTTTTCCTGTCAACTTGTTTTTTGTGTGATTACGGATGGGAGACGTGACGAAGGGCTTTAG
>JAQIWN010003491.1:0-13027 GCA_034699025.1 Entomobrya cf. arborea Gr-Col-00668
CCACCATCTTTTCCATTTAAAGTGTCAGGGGTATTGTATAAACTTACAAAACAAGCAAAAAAGACATGCGATGGTGATATAATGATATAATACCTTTCATTTGCCGTTATAACGATTACACTATCTCATAATATGACAAAAGGGCAATATAACCCTAAATTGCCTTTCACTAGATGTCTTTGATGCTGACGTGAAAAAATGTAGAAAATGAGTTGTAGTGGCACTTCGCATTGAGTATTCACCATGTCATCATCCTCACATCATAATCATCATCATAAACAAAATTTCCATTTTAGACGACACAAACACAAACTTGTGACAACGAATATGTACTCCAATTTTTATTAGTTTTGTTGTTATTATGATGAATCAGTAAAATGTTTGGTATGATATTGACACAGACACAAGTTATGTTTTGCATTTATACATAATGCATATTATACTATGAGGCTTTTCCAAAAATATCGAATTCCAACGCTATTTCAGGACCCTGTTGATAGATAACTACCAACTACAAGTTCTTTGAAAATCAATGACAGCAAAAAGTTAAGGACGTAGCTGGAACACATCGTCAGAATGCATAACAAATTATTACTAGAAAATATTCGCAAACAAAAGAACACAAAGGGTAAAAGCATAACAGCTTGTCATTGTATACTCCCATTTGTTGCTTAAAAAATTGCAAAATCGTACGTTTTAATGGCAGATGGACAGACAAACAAAAAAATTGCAATTTGCTTTTAGATTTGTAACAGGTTGACAGGCGCAGCTATAGCTTGTCGTACGATCAGATTATAATAGACATAATTCAGAAATATTTCATTTTGTTTGAGTCAATTTTGTGTAATTTTACCAAAAAATGTACTTTTAAGTAAAAAAAACAGCATGTCTACCAAACATTATAAATATTAAACAGCATTCTTACTAAAAGTAAGTGGTTTTGTTTTAAATTAAGGTGACTCCACTGCACTATACCCTACAGTCTGGTTTTAATCTTTCTTCCTTCAAAAAGAACAGTACTTTTGTGTGGATCATCGTCACATCGTTGCCACTTTTTAATATTCAATGCTCGCTTTTCCCATTTTAATTTTTAACACTCACTTGAGATTTTTTAAAAGTTTTTTCATCATTTTTCATCACCACAACAACATAGCAAGATTAAACGGTGGAGACCAGCCTACATATTATATGCACTACCAACCGAACCCTAGTAAACAGTTTAGCGCAATAAGGAAGATGACGGCAACGACATTTTTTTTGTATTCTATAAAAGTAACTAAAAAGAAAATTGTCTTAGCGTTGAAACCTGAGTGGAATACATAATCAGTAAATCTAGCATCCTTTTATTGCATATGGATTTGATTTAATTAAATCTTGCAGAAATCTAGTATGTTTGTTGCTGCCAGAAATGGTGCTTTTCCCTCCCATCGCTGACAATTCAACTCTTTCCACCCACTTATTTCCCTTTATTTTTCGACCGGCCCGGATGGAAAGGAAAGAACGGAGAAACTAAAAATGTTTTGAACTTTAACATTTTCAGCAAAACCCAAGACAAAGGCGCACACCAACGCACGATATTTTTTGTATTCTATTATTCTCATTGTCATTTATAATTATGCATGCATTCCCCCTCGTTTTTGTTGGGGCCTCCAGCGATTATTATTCTAAAAATACAAAATTAGCAACAAAGTCTTTATTATGCCTCTTTAGCTTCTGGTTTTATTGCATTTGGCACTGCTCCCATCGTTCCAACTGCTCCGGTTGTTAAACAACTTTACTTTTTTCCACTACCATCATCATAAAAAGAAAAATCAATACAACATAAAGCAAAATAGAAGTATACATCTAAATATTAACGATCTTTTTATGGTTCCGCTGTCATATTTTTCGTTTTTTTCTCGTGATGATCTATCTGTTTCTTTGAATTCAATTCATTTCATAGTCCGTCGATCATGCACAGTCGGCAAACAAATATAAAGTTACCAGAAAAACAGTAAATAACCAAAACCATCGAGACAGTTACTCTCTATTCCATGCAAGTGAACAAACTTTTGTTGTCTGTTTTTTTTTTGCCATTTCGTATTCTAATTTAAATACCCCCATTTATCGATTCCTTCGCGATGGGGGAAAACATGTATTAAAGTCAAGATGAATTTTACTGCAGTGGGCATCGACATATCGAAGTGATATAGACTGATACTAAGGGCAAACTGACGACACATTTTTTATACTAAGAAATGGGATGAATGATAGAAACTATTGCGTCGAAACTTTGTAAATTAAAATGTATCTTCATGCTACAACTTCCTGATTACACAACAGCTTAACCGATAAAAAAGTAAAACTTCATGTGTAAATTTTCTTGTGGTCAGTTGCCGGTAGTTGAAAAACGAGAAATACAACGACAAACATGCCAAAAAAAAAGTTGGGAAAAGAAACAAATTGATGATGTAGATGTTTCAAGTATGAAAATAAGCGTTAATACATCTCAAAGACAATCACGACACGTTATTTAGGAACTTTTCATCATCCCGCAGTCATCAACTCACTTTACTTGCGAGCAGAAAAAAATTGCAAAAATGCATGAATCAAAGCAAAAAAACAACACTTTTTCATACTAATGTAGCCACAAATACTGACTCTGATCCTATGGCTGGCTGGCTGACCAATTCAAATTCAACTAAGCAAGAAACCTAATATATATTTAATGCACAACAAAACACAACTCAATGGTGCATGCCTCAGTGAAGATGTGAACGAGCTCTTAAGGACTTTGTTTGGGGAAACTGATTTTTCTTTAGAATCTCACTCACACAATCAAAATCGCAACAATGCATGCATGCAAACCACTAATACCAACAACATAAAAGATATGATCTTGTTGTGTGCGAATATGACTGTATATACATAACGTATACAAAATAAAATTCTTTGATATTCATACTTTTTAAATAAGATTATACCTATACCGCTATACCTATGATTTACTTTTACAAAACATCTTTAAATCTCCGTCAATCGCAACAAACAGCGGAACATTTTTTTTGCGAGTAAAAAAGCTACATTATTATTATTGCTTTTACTTACATCCATCGTCATGGACTTTACATAAAGCAAAATCAGAATCACGACGAAAAGAAGAAAAAAAGCTAGGACGATTGGAGAAGCACAAGACACAAGACGAAATACTAAGAAGATGGGCCTTCCTCATCTCGTCATGATCAAGTTGTATGTTGTCGAGAGAGAGATCAATGACCCAGAATACGTAATAACAATATTATACCGAATGGCCATTTTTATGTGTGTTGCAGTTTGTAGTCCACACTCCATCCCCCTGTTAAAATCTATACTTTGTATGCGCAAGTGTTGTATTTAGTTATACAGTGACCAGCTGCAGCAGACTAAGGAGACTGATTGTGATTATTGAGTGAATGACAGTGAGCATCTATAGCTAGAAGGAATTACGCCAGGATTAAATAATAATACTGAACAGCAACATTTTTTGTGATCAGTTTGGTTTTTTTCTCTACTTTTGCTCAGCCTCATCATCACCATCATCATTTTCATACCATACAGAAAAAAAAGATGAAAGAGACTCACAGACAACAAAATTATGATAATCATTAAATCATCATCATCAACATCATCCTATCATACACATATAATATCCTATTATCCATTGCAGCAGAAAGTAATCCCGAATCTCTTCAAAGTGCCCCAAAGGAAAGAATGAAGAAAATATTACTTCCAAAGCAGAGCTTTCCACAAACCATGCATGGTGATATGATTACAACTCACATTATTACATATTTGATATATTACGTCGTTCCGTACATTATGCAATAGCAATTATATTAATCAGAAAAAAATGAACGAGGAAGATTTGTGGACAGCTTGTCTTTTCTCGCAAAAAAAAATTGTTTCGTCGTGTTGCGAGAAAATGGAATGTATGAAAAAATCTTCTTTTTTTCTGACGATCACTTTTTCTTATTCAATTTTAGCGAAGGATTCTCCGACTCCGAAGATGATTAGCGTAATAATCGGTAATTGGTAAGGCACGGCCCTCACTGCGCGGCAGAAAGTTTTGAAAGTGTGAGTGTGCACATAAAATATGCTAGACTTGTTTTTCTAATAACTAATTATTGTTTGTTAGTACTGCTACATATTATGTTTAACGTGTATTGAACGAATGATAAGAGGATTTAACACAATTTTTATGTGCTTTAGTTTCATTTTTATTCTCTTAGCTCAGGGTTCAGTGCTATTTGTTCGAGTGAAAGAATTATCTTAAGATTTGAGAAATTGTACGTGATGTATTTGGATAGTTGTTGAGAAGATAAATAAAAAATGTGTTTTATGTACTTACCTATTCACAAGATAGGAAATACACATATGCAAAATATCTGTGGTGTATGGTATGTTGTATGAGCGTACCACATTTATAAGAAGTCTTACAACTTTTAGGAGAATTTGTACAGCAAATTATCTTTGGCTAAGTTATGTGGATATTTACGTCACGCGCAACATAATATTTAGCAACGAAAGAGTAAATTCAATCAAACAGATGATGTGTATGTATGAATGTATGAATACATTTTGCATGAATATATTATTTCTCCCATCACGGATAATTAAGCTTACATGTTATGCTTACGATGGCAAATATGTCGAATGAGTGCATGCATCTGCTAATTACTCGTGTCTTGGAGTTTTAAATTGAATTCTTTACGATAGTACAGTACGATTACATAGATTATAGATAAATATATGTTTCCTTCTTACATATTCGCAGTATCTCAACAGAACGGATATTTTTTATACTTGGTTATGTACAGAAATTAGCCGGATGAAGATTTGATGATGCTAATTTGCTTTTACTTTAGTAAGCATTTTTACGATATCATTTTGAGGATGATTCTGCGAAATGTATCATTAAAAATGCCAACATAAAGTTATAATTTGTAATTAGAATTTAATAAGCCATCTAATGCGGTATATTTAGACAGCGAAATATGAGAATTTTGCTAGAAGTCGGTGGCCAGGACTCAAATTAAAAGGATGTATGCACATGTAAAGCATAACGAAAAAATCTAGAATCGTACTCCCACGGTCAAATTCAATGAAAATTGGAAATGAGTAGACATATCAATTACATAAAGTAGCGAAATTTTCAAAATCCTGATTGCTAAAAAATGCCTAAATGATAAACGCTTAACAGTTCACCCTAAGCCCACACCATACATGTAAAAGAAAGAACAAGTTTACACTATGAACAGATACGTACACTTATTTTCCTTGAAGAAGAAAAATAAAATCATCCATAAAGTTCACTTGTCAAACTGACACTATCATTATTATTAGATTTATAGACATTAAATAGATTCAATAAAAAACCAACATATTCATTCAATTCAATTAAAACAAAACCATTTCAGTGGCCGGTGTGATATCATTATTCTCTCTAATTCTTAGCCATATGAATTGCACGATTTGTAATTTCGCATTCTTTCTTTAAATTTGCATTTATTGGTATTTATTAAACATCTCCATACTCCTCTTTGTATATTAAGTTTCCTATGCGTGATCGTACGTTTTTTTTATTTCTTTCATTTTCATAGACATTTAATTCCTTCAGAATAGTTTTTAGGTTTCATTTCATTCTGGTGTTCTACTCTACCAACTACATTACTAAAACACACCGTAAGACGATTGCTGTTATAGCAACCTGTTTCTCATCATCATTTGGCCACCATTGTAGCGGTAGTAGTAGTAGGGCAATCGTACTGAAAGCGAACGGAAAGAAAGGATATGCCTGATGAAAAGAGAAGATAAAGATAACAAGTGGATTGCATGATGATGTTACTGTTGCTGCTGATGCGATGCGTCAAAACAACACAGCACTCTTTTATAATGCAACCAAGAAGACCTAAATCCACCCGTTTTCCCTCTTTGTTACATTCCAACTCACTCTGAGTTTGATTGAAAGAAAAAAATACGTGTTATGCGCAGAGTACAAGAAATAAGGTAAATAGGCATGTGTACTGTGTACGCGCAAGTTTTTTTAAAAGATCCCTTAAGCGTAAGAGTAATTATTGTTGTGGTAAACCTGCTAAAATGCAGCATTAACCACCGTGTGAAATCATCAAATTGTTTTAATCGATAAAATTATCGCAATTTGCAATCTCTCAGCTACTTTATTTGTATGTACAGCTTAATTCATATGTTTTACAGATTGTGATAAGGTTACATCAACATACTCGTTCATATCTGAGTACATAATATAAACTGCACATCCGAGTCATATCTCATTCATCATCAAGTATTGTTGCTAACGCGAAATGTCTTATTCTTGTCTCCTTTCTACATTCTATGCAATGAAAATTACGATGTTGCTTGTATTATTCAAGATCAAGAGCACACCAGTAGTCTCCTTTAACCAACAATTCTTTATATTTTAAAAGGGTGCAGTGGTACTTTTACCTACATACATAGATAATGTGTAAATATATATAGAATACTTTGACGAAGTTGATATGAATACAAAGAATCTTTGATGAGGAAATGTATCCCCAGCAAAAAAAAACTTTATTATATTTGTCTTCTTCTTGTCTATTAATCCACTTATCGTATCGCAAAGTGGTAAAGTACTTCCGTTTTTACTTTGCCCTTTTCTCTCTTCTCTTCTGTGTGTTTTTCATTATGTTATTTCCCTTTTGTATGCGTTTTGTACGTGTGTGGTATTGGTATATACTTTCAAGTGGTATCCGTAAAGGTACTCAGGTGTGATTACAAGCTTGAATAGATTAATGTTATCCAATCTACCAAACCATCCACTTGACTTGATTTCTCAGTTTACCTCCGTTATCGTACCATATCGCCGCAAATCGTAATAGAACCATCAACATACCAACAGGACTATTACACTGACTTGTCTTGATTATGTGCACCCAACATCATACAGTCGTCTGACTTGAGGCACACCAAGTAGCACTAATATTTGCACTTGGATAAACACTGAACGCTTGCAACCCTTTTTCATTTCATGTGTAAACAGAGTAGGTAAGGCAAAAAGCCTATAATATGTATAAAACTTTCAAATTTTTCTATGAAAATACGTACTGCGCAGGGTGGTGTTTGATGCAGATTATGAAGAAAATTATTAGAATGGTGATAGTGATGTGCGTGTTACTAATGACGACGGATTTAATGTATGAAGTATTTATGAGAGCTAGCAAGAAAAAAGTCAGTCAGTCAGTAGGTAGGTAGGTACTACCCTTACTCTACAAACTGATGTAATAGCCGGCCGTACTCTCAATCAAGACACACTTGACTTGTATATTTTTTTATTTCTTAAGCCATTATGCAAATTACTTTAAATGGAAAGAATTTCAGTAACAAAACTGCAAACCAGAACTTTTTTTAGCTGACGGAATACGTTTGTTTTTCCTAAGAATTTACAATACTAGGCGTACACTGATTAGTTTTTTAAATATTATTTATTACAGAAAGAAGTCATTAAATAATTATGCACTTTCATTTCTCCAAATCAGTTTACCATAACGTAGACTTTAATCTGATCGCTGATAATAATAACTTATTATTAAGTAACAAAGTAAAAAGTAATTCTTTTTGAATTATGACGGTATAATAGCATGAAAAATACTCATGAAATAAATACTCGCATTTAAAACATAACTTAAAGGTTAAAGGATATTTGAATTGACGTGACTCAGCATTAGTAGAATGCACTACGTTGTTACACTGATACAAACAAAATTTGATTTTTGATTGCTCAGATCAAAACTCCCATATTTTTTGTTAAAAAGTTAAATAACAAATAATATACAATATAGCATTTTCTGAATAAAAAAAGTATTTCAAAAGTAATAAAAACAAGCATAAAACAATTGTAAAAATAATGAGACTGACAAAAAACAACAGATGTACTCAAACCATCATCTTACCTAGATTACGTAATCAGAACATAACAGGGTAAATAACCGTGAATTTATAGGAAAATAAAATCATGCTCTTGTTGTAGTATATTTTTTGAAAATCTTTTTATGACAAACGTGCCAACAAATGGTAATGCTTAGTGCTCATCACAGTCATCATAAAAATGGTTTAGCTGCTGCGAGAATTGTCGATCATTATTTGATGATGATCATCTCATAATATCGTATCAGTTTCATTTTCGCAAAAAAAATGAAGACGTCGCTTGTCCATCCGTCGAAAACTGCGATGCATGTCGCACCGCAAAGCAAGCTGCCAGAAATGAATACTTCCTTGATTACATTTCCTTTTAATGCTTTGATCAACGAAGATTGCTTTCCTAATGCCTATATTTACATAATGATTTTTCAGCATAATACTACGTAGGTACGTACGTGAGCATTATGTGATGTTAGCACTCAAAATCTCCATGGAGACGAAACAAAGTAACTAATATTTCAGGCCAGACACCAGAGAGTTTAGCACGTATTCTTCAGAAACAAAGTTGAGCCACAAAATAAGGTACAAAAGGAGGCAAAGAAAATGCACACGTTCATATTGTTCATAATCATTTTTTGCACAACTCAAACTCAAACCCACGGCAAAGCTAAAAGCCAACGGCATATCAACACCATCATAACCGTTCCTACGGCAGCAGCAGCACAAGTTTTAATGAATATTTAACATATATACATTGTAGATTGTATAGCTCCCTCCGCTTATTTCAGAGAACAAACTACTTATTTCGATTTTTATCTCGCGAGAAAAGAGGGAGAGAGAAAAGGGGAGCGAAGGAGTGCATTATGTATATTATATCCATGTAATATAGACGGTTGTCAACACTTGTCTGTAGCAGCACACAACCACCAGTAAAAAACGGCAAACTTCGTATTATTTATATTACACGGCTTGCCTGGCACGGTGAACGCTCGAAGAAGTGTGTACCCAACTTGTAAGTACCTACTACAGGATAATGTGCAATATTTCAATTACAAAAATCGGAATTCCGTGTCCTAGCAAACTCTAAAAATGCTCAGGCAATAAAACATAAGCAGGGAAGGATAGAAGTAAAGATAAACCAAATCTATGCAACAAAGACGTATTGTTCTTGTATGAAATATCACACTAATTCACATAGCCCCAATTCAATCAGTGCCTTTCCTGTTTAAGATTTTAGAGTTTGATAGACTAAATGAAATTTGAAGGAAAATTGCTGAGCAAGTAAGTAACAGTTTCGCAGCAGGCTCCCATCCAAACACTAATTAAAACATGTTAATAAAATTGAAAATACTGATGAGTAATAGCATTTTATGTCTGCATCGATTAATGCTTGTTATCATTTGTCTAATTTGAATTTAAGTTTGAAGGAGTACACTAATAACTGGCATCTGGTACATATATGGAGAAAGACAAAAGCATACATACCTTTTCCAAAAAAAAAACAACAAAGATCTTTGAATTTTAACCAGAGGTATTCTTTGTGAGCTCAAATTCAAAGTTTCAAAGCTTACTTAAGACAAATCATGAAAGCTTTATCTAGCCATCAAAATGATAACCGAATAAAAGAAAAAAGACAAGTGTATCTAATCCTTCCGTTTTTACATTCCTAGTTTGCCACGCCAGTCAGCAACAATAGAGATCCCTACAAAGTACGTGATTTTAACTGGCTACAAAGTAAAAACACACAATAAGACGTGCTGAGTGCCGAGTGCCAAAATGTAAATTTGTTAGTGACGAGGATGAGTCTCTAAATTGGCTGTTGACTGTTGAGTGAAAATGAATGAAAAAATCGAGCATCACGTAGCATCTTGTATATTGTGCTATTGTTAGCGTCTACGCGAAGCTGTCAACGATTTACCTTTGTTGAATGAGAACATAATGGAAACCGCATACTCATGATGATATTTTTTTGTAAAAAAAAGTATGGACTACACATATAAAAGTGCAGTATTAGCTTTAGTAGAAGTGCCAGAAGTGGTAATAGCAGTAGCACGTAAAAAATTAACCTGATTTGATTGCTTCACTTTATTATAATTTAGATGATTGATATGATGATGCATACACAGACAAAACAGAACTGAGCCACAATCACGCCCGCTCATCTCATCTGCTGTTAGTATTTCTTTTTTTATTTCCTTATGACTATATTTTACTATGCAAAATTCAATGTCATGGTTGGTGGTGACGGCAGTGGTAAAGTACTGATGATAATAATACTGATAATGTTAAAGCTGAAGATGATGATGATGACTGCTCACTCTGAGAACAAAAACGCTGTTGTCATCAAAACATTATTACTTAACAATTGCTTGGCCTGATTCACGCATAAAAATTGCAAGGTTCTCGTTTCTCCATAAAATGAAATGCGTTTGTCAAAAAGCATTTTCCTTTATTCCATAAGCATTTCTTTGACGCAGCATGTGAACTTGTATTTTTTTGCATGAATTTAAGTACAGGTATTTTATTGTTTTTTAAATCTTCACGGTTGCAACTGCTACTGAAGTAAAAATGAGTAGTGAGTCATAAATACGTAATTGTTTAGCAACGAAATTGACACTGAAAATTATTATGGCTTATATGGTAATTTACACTACATAAAAAATGCTATGTCTATGACTAAAAGATGTAAACATTTCGTTCTGTGTTTTGTTATTATGTTCAATACCTACAGCATGTATATCATTAAAAAGAGCATTCCATTATTCTGACTCTCAACTAGAGACTCTTTGTCTCGTTGATTCTCCATCCCACAAGAAAACGTTGTAAGTGGAACTTTTAATGACAACAGCACTTCAAAATGTTCGGCTGCGGCTGTCACAGAATTCCTGATGATGATCGCCTGAATCAAGATGAAAGATGCAAATTCGCACAACAAGCAATCACAGGCACACTAAATACTATTCATTTTGTTGATAGTAAGCTATCTGAGCTTTGTAACTTCAGAGTGTTTTTTATGAAGCATTCAGCCATTCAGCAGTCACTCCAGCGAAAGCTATTATTAGCTTTTCTAGATAAGGTGGGAGTACGTAGTGTTTATGGCACATAAAACTTCAAAACTCAACTCTATTTCTCTAGCCTAATGAGTAGACAAGCTTTTGCTAGTCAAATTTCCCTATGAATTTATAATTGTTCACTTGTCGTAATGCTGCAATCAAAAGCAAGGATGCTAGCAGAAATTATTCACAACTCACAAGTGAATGCTTAACCAATTTTACTTGAGATATATTCTGAACAATCACAATCGGAGAAATGAAAATGGAAAATGAATGCATGTATGTGTACGTGTGAGTTCCGAGATTTGTATATAGAAGAGTATTAGAGCTGCTAGCACAAAAAAAGACTCAAGGTAATTCTACAAGATTTGTTTGTGCTATAAAATGAAAAGGAAAATCCAGTCAAAGACGAAGCACAAAAACTGAAAAGAATCTTTGATATTAACAACACAAAAAAATACTAAAACTAATTGAACGCTGTTTTTTTCCTTTGTCCATATGAAAATTTTCTTGTGCAATAAAAATAGAACGAACGGTGTGGTTCTTCAAAACGCTGATTGCACGTTATGTTATATATGCACATATAATATATTCTGGTTTCAACAAAGGTTGCAATCACTTTTGACTTGGCCGGATGGTGATGGGTACACAACACCAACTAGTAATTTGCAGTTTGCCAACAAATTATGAACTAGACAGAGATTGAAGAGGATACACATCCAACATCTTTTTTTACATATATTTTGCAGTCAAACATCAAATCCAGTCCAGTCAAACGACAAGACGATGATATGCAACTCACCAAATTCCAATGGCAACAAATTCCCAATTCCATCAGTCATCATCGCCATCATAAACATTTCAAGATATAAGCATTCAATTTTCACTTCGTATAAGTTATACTTCAAAATGCAGAATACCTTTTCAAACCAACCAGAAAATGACGAGAGATGAGAAGGCTATGTCAAATTATTATCTGTAATCATTCGGCGAAATTCTATGCATTCAATATTCTACATTCATATCGTATTCATTATTCATTATCATAAGCTTATGTAAGCTATCATAAAAAGAAAAGACGTTTTCACAGATCAAAAAAAAAAAAAGAAACATTGATTAAATTTAACAAAAAACAGCAAAAGGATTTATGTTTCAGTAGCTCGTTTTGTTGTTAAGATTAAGATACATTTTCGTCTGAAATGATATGGCGTAGCTAAGTATATACGTAAAAATTATTATTGGTTCTTTCATCTTTCAGTGGACTATTGCAGTTGTTTCCAATTCGCAATTTGGTGTCCATCATATTATATTCGAACCAATTTATATGCAAAAAAATATGCCTTCCCCAGTAATTCAAAATACGGCGTTTATTATTTCATGTACCAATCTCATCTCTATTTCCCCCGCCCAGCCTATCAAATATGATGACATAGCAAATTATCCTGTTTTTCGGCACAACTTGGAGACTAACAAACGATGTAAGCCGTTCCGTGAACACGTAACAGATTAACACTCGGATGTGAAAAGTCGGGTGAGTAAGTGCGAAAAAGATAGTGCGTTTCGTTCCCGTAGTTGCACACATGTCATAGGAATGTCATATGCAAAAACATTTTGCCATACGCTGTCCCTGTCCCCGGGTGAATATACAACATAACAAACAAGAGATGGTTTTCAGATAAACATACATACAATCACGAAATCTCTGATAAACACACATTCCATGCATGGTAGATGTAATTTCTTTACGTGTTTATAAAACATTTTCAAACTACAACACACAGAAAATGTTACTTTTAGTTGAAGAAAAGGTCTTTAGCAGATTTTCATCACCATATCCCATCATCATCAACAATCAATATGATTATTATTCCTTTCATCGAATTATGTTTTATCGACAAAACACGGATTTTTTTTTGGATAATAATGGAAATGAAGAAAATTTTGTAAGATGGTATCAAATCGACATCGCCATGATTAGTGATTATATCTTTCTGCTACACATAAATTTACAAGCATATTATGCACGTATTATGATAACAGTG